>CAUYQV010018766.1:0-34976 GCA_963574575.1 Galagoides demidoff
GCCACAATGCCTGGCCATTTTTTTTTGGTTGCAGCCATCATTGTTGTTTGGCGGGCATTGTAATATTTTGTAGGTATAGTGGTGAGCAGAATGACCTCCTACTGATATCTACATCCTGATCTCCCAAATCTACATGTCAAAGGGTTTCTTTGACCTTGAGGAAGGAAGATTATCCTGGTCTAGGAATAGGCCCATTATACTCAGAAAGGTCCTGATAAATTAGCGACAGGAGAGTTAAAGTCGGATCAAGAGACCTGACAGTTGACACAGAAGTTGGAGTGTAGTGACCATGAACCAAGGAATATAGGCAGACTCTGGAAGTTAGACGAGGCAAGGGAAGGCTTCCTTCCTTCTGCCTCCACAGGAACATAGCTATTCTGACATTTTTCAGACTTTTGCTCTCCTAAACAATAAGATAATAAATTTATGCTGTTGTAAGCCAAATGTGGTAGTTAGGTACAGCATCAATAGAAATATATTTCACCCACACAAAATCCACCTTAATGGGAGATGACTTTTTTCCCTATCTTATGATTAATTTCAGCCTCCACCTTCCTCATCTTTCTCAACATCTAATACAATTCATAATAAAAAAGAAAAAGCACAGTGTATTTATGGCCTTGGTGATCAAAGTGGAACTGATGATTATTGCATATATTTAAATTTATTTTTATTTATGTATTTTTTTCTTTTTAGAGAAAGGGTCTCTTTCACCCAAGCTGGGGCACAGTGGTTCAATCATAGCTCACATTCCTGGGCTCAAGTGATCCTCTCGCCTTAGCCTCCTGAGCTTCCTGAGTACCTGGGACTACAGGCATGTACCACTACACCCTCTATTTTTGGTAGAAATGGTGTCTCACAATGCCTTCCAGGCTGATCTTTAACTACTGACCCCCAGCCATTCTCCTGCCTCAACCTCTCAAAGTGCTTAGGTTTACAGACTTAAGCCACTGAGGCTGGCCAATTACTGCATATATTTAAAATAAATATTTCATCTGTGTAAGTATAGTAAAGTGTACTCCCAAAATGTTTGCAACCATTATTTTATTGGGGAAGATGTCCTTACTTAGGCAAATTAAAGTCCTTTTGCATAATAAAAAACTTTTTATGTCAAAATGCACAAGCATTTAAAATGTTTCTGCTCTGAAAAAGAAAAAACATAACTACTTTGTGATTTATTCGTATCGATGCAGCCAATAGGCAATGTTATACAGAAAAGAAGGTATACTGCTCCAGCTGCAAATCTCTTAGCTGACACTATCTCTATGAGACAGTAAAAATTAATGGAAAAAATTATAACCCTAAAGTGCTATAAGATTTTGAAGTGGCCCTTGGATTAAAGTTTAATTTTTTTCATGAAAGTCAATGTAGTTTTCCCAGGTTTGAATTCTTGGAAATTGGAAACTAGAAAGTAAAATTAATCAGAATGTCCCTTCCTCCTTTCACACCAGATAAATACAGTATGATAAAATACATTAATTTTTTCTTCTGTTCACAGGATTAAAGCTTAATTTTCACTTTAGGTAGTGCACGTCTGATCTGATATTTAGGTCAATGTGGTAGAAGGAGAAAAACCATAAGCTCAGAGTGAGATCTCAGTTCAAGTCCTGGATCAGTCAATGATCTTGGGCAAACATTTAATGTTCCCTAGTTTCACTCTATTTCTAACATTTCTTGCCCTAGCTAACTTGTAAACAATACGTGAGATATAAAACATTTAAAAGTATATTATAGGCTATAAATTACTATTCAAATGAAAGATAAAGAAAAGATTCTGAGATATCCCCAGGAAATAAAATGTTTCCAAAGATACTTTATTTTTTCATTTGGAATTATATGTCTCTCTCTGTGTGTGCATGTGTGTCCCCATCTGCTAATCACTGGCTATCAAATCTCAGAAGACATAAAGGTTTCCACAATAACTATAGACATTGAAGTTTAAATCAATTATTTAAGCCTATTTTTTCAAAGTTAAAGAGAAATAGAGATTTACTTATTTCATTGTTGACATCTAGAAATAAAAAAGAAAGTAAAATTATTGAAAACCTCTGCAGAGTTGGTTATGCTTAGAGCTAAGGTTCAGGTTGATCTTTTTAATATTGCACCAACCTCACACATCATTAATCACTTAGAAGTGGCCCCAGGCCATGGTAAATAGATGGCCTAATAAATCAGACAAGATGTTTGCTATCTCCAAATTGTTGTCAATAAGCAGAGTGAGGAGGTGACAATTCAATAACTAATGCTTATAAACTAGACTTTAAAAAAAAAACTTCAATTAAGAACATAAGGAGGAGAAAGGTGAACCAGCATAACACATGTAATTATAGACACAAGCATGAAGACAGTAACAATTATGGTAAAAGATGTATTTGTTAAAAAAAAAAACTCACAATTATCATTACGTATGACTTGCACTGTAGTTGGAGATATTGTTTCTGGTTTTCTTAACTGGATCTATAAAATGAAAAAAAATGTGACCCAAAGTCTTTCTCCTGCTTATGGATGAGAAAGTAGTCGGGTGGGAGTGTATGGGGATTGTTAGGACAAGGAATGAGTAAAATGGACTACAGCTGGGGCGATGCACACATGAAAATAGAAAAATAATAGAGGAAGGAAAGTCTGTGGAAGGTGGGCAGGGAAAAGCAAGAGCTGAGAGGAAATAAAAAGGGGCTGGAGTTAATGCCAATCAACTTTGTCAGTGGAAGAGAGTGTGAGACGAAGGATTTTAGAAAATAGCCAGGTGCAAAAAATATCTAGGAGTACCGTGCGTTAGCACCAACTAATAAACTGAAAAGTGGGGTGAACTGGAGATTACTGTGCAGTTTCTCTGCACTAAGCATGATCTGCATTCTTAGGAGCCTGGTCCGCGGTATTGTAGAAACTATAGGAAAACTTGGGCAAAGATGGGAGAACACAGTGAAATGAAACATAAGCATTTGCATTGCCCTAGTCCAAGCCATCTGCTTTCTCAAAGCAAGAGGAAGGAGTCTCATGAAAGACAGAGTCCACAACTCTTGAGTATTCTTGAGTAAGGATAGGAAGAGTGAGACAAAAGGAAATCACAAGACAGGGAGAAAGAAACAACCCAACAATTCTGACATCAGAACATGAGGTACAAAGGAATCTGTGCATTTACTGAGAACAAAGGATATGAATTCAAATTTTGATTTTGGTTTTGGGGTGATTGGTATATCTAGGTGACAAAAGTATTGGTTTTAGAGTAAAAAAACTCACATTAAAATTCAGCCTAATCCTCTGGCGCCTGTGGCTCAAGGGGCTGAGGCGCGAGCCACGTAAACCTGAGCAGGCCAGTTCGAATCCAGCCCAGGCCCACCAAACAACAATGATGGCTGCAACCAAAAAATACTTGCAGCTTGTAGCAGGTGCCTGTAGTCCGAGGTGTTTGGGAGGTGGAGGCAGGAGAATCACTTGAGCCTAGGAGTTAGAGGTTGCTGTGAGCTGTGATGCCATAGCACTCTACCCAGGGTGACAGCTTGTGGCTTTGTCTCAAAAAAATTAAAAAAATAGGCTCGGCGCCTGTGGCTCAATCGGCTAAGGCACCAGCCAAGTACACCTAAGGTGGCAGGTTCGAATCCCCAGTCCGGGCCCGCCAAACAACAATGATGGCTGCAACCAAAAAATGGTCGGGCGTTGTGGTGGGCACCTGTGGTCCCAGCTACTTGGGAGGCGGAGGCAGGAGACTCGCTTGAGCCCAGGAGTTGGAGGTTGCTATGAGCTGTGATGCCATGGCACTCTACCCAGGGGGATAGCTTGAGGCTCCGTCTAAAAAAAAAAAAAAAATTAAATTAAAAAAATAAAGTAAAATCCAGCCTAATCATGTATGAGCTAACTAGAAGTTGTTGAAAGGCTAATATTTTACTGGTTTCTTCATCTACAGATATAAGTATATTAGTATCCTAACTTCAGGATTGTTGCGAGAATTGAAAGGTATAATCCATATAAAAATCAGAATATGTTGATGGTCATGCTAGCTATACTATTATTAATTACAGAGGTTTAAAGGGAAACCCCTGAATCTCCAGATATTTAGTTTCCTACTCTGTAACACAGGAGTAATGATACTGCATTTATGGTATGGAGAGAGGCCTAAATTAGGTTATTTATGTAAAGTACTTGGCACACAATAGGTTCACAGTAGTTAGTAGCTATTATTATTGGAAAATGCACCAGTTTAAAAAAAAAAATCCAAGTTCCAATTCGTCCAGATGACGAAATGTATACAATTTTTTGTTTATATGCTTGGTATATTTTATACCAAGTAGAAGCAATCCCATATAGATGGATAATAATATTTATACTTTTTTGGGAAGAAGTACTAAGGACACATAGCTTCTAAAAGTCATTAGGCCAACAAAATTTTGTTTATCTATCTGCCAAATTAGCTGGAGATCTGCCACCAATTTTCCAAATTTCATGCACCCTTTCTTAGTCATTATATGTCTTCTGCTTGTAAAAAGACGTATGTAGTTGCCTCTGAGACATAGCGAGGTTTAGAGACATACCAAGATTCCTTCTCTGAAAGAAAGATGGAAGAAACAAATAAAGTGAATTTCTTTTAAAATCACAACCTGATTTCCATTAGTCTTTGTTTCTTGTGTATCACCATCATTCTTTCATATTCTAATAGCTGCTAGCTGGATGTATAGAAATCACAAAATACCAGTTATTCATATGTGTCCTTAAAAGGATGAAGACCAAGTTTTCCTCACAATATTTTCTATTTAACCAGACCTATATCAGCCATGTTTTTGTAAATATAGATTTATAGTAGATGCTTAACCGGAATCTACATTATTATAATTGACTTCCAGATTAAAAATACACACATAAAAAATTTAAAATGGTTATAATTAGAGCACAATACAACCCCGTCTTCTTTATTGGGGATCCATATTGCTGTCATTATAAATGTCACTTTTCAGCACCATGTCTCTTACCAAACAGAACTCATGTCGAAATGCCAGTTTTTTTTGTGAACAACTTTATCCATTTGTCCAAATGGTATTTGGACAAGAGAAGAAGTTTTTCTCTTTGGGTTCATTTTCAGGTTGTTAGCCTAACCTAAAATAGAGCTTCTTTAAAAGTCTGCCTGAATGTTTAGTTAAAACAGAGAAGGGACAGCTGAGTGTTGAGTGGTAGTGTTACATGGAGCGAAGACATGACTGTAAATAACTCTGCAGTTTGGAAATGAATGATGCTTTTGACAGAGACGATTATGTCGTATTGACAACATTGATGTCAAATGCAGAGTGAAAATATGAGATTGACTATCAGCAGTTTCCACCAGTGATCACTTGAAATAGCCTCGCTGAAATAAAGGGGCAGCAGCAAACGCCTTCCTCACACTTCTCCACTCACAGCACTCTCTCCCGTCCCTCCGAGCTGCTGGGTCTAGTTCCTCTCTGGGGGAAAGGATCTGGTGTTCACACTTCATCAAAGGAAGATCAAATGCTGCTCTTAGCTGTTTCTTTTAAGTTAAACATTTCCAGGGCATCACTAGCCACTCCCCCCTACCACCAGAAAAGGGAAGCTAAAATATTTTCGTTCAAGAAAAGAGTCAAGCTCTGAACTTCTACAGAAGGAATTACAACCTTCTAGTGAGACTGAAGCATAGCTGAAATAAGGGCTTTGCACTGAAAACCTCACATGGAGTGCTTCCTCGCCTTTAAAGTCACTGCTCACATGACTGCTAAATACTGGCTGATATTTCTGGGGAGTGAATATTTTGACTGGAATAACTTTTCAGTTTGGAAAATGTCCTATATTAGAGAGTCTTGATGAGTCAAGGATTTGTTCCATGTAGGTTTCTCCATTTCAGTTGTTTGTTATATTATTGAGCTCTTTGACAAGTATTTTTATTTCATAGAAATTATGTTCTTTTTAATATGTACCCAAAGTGCTTTATTTCTTTAACATTCCTATTTAAGCATGTAGATTAATTTTAATATTTGTTAACACCAGGGTAGAACATTAGGAAAATTCCGTATTAACATGCTGGAGTTACACAAATATTCTATGTGTAAGATCTGTGAGTGGCTAAATCTGGAGTTGGTCAGAAGAGGTGTGGAGAAGATTCTGAGGGCACAGAATGTCTGCATAGAGAACATTGAGATGCTCGTTCTCAGGAGTGGCAGTGAGTTCTCTCTCTTAGCGTAGAGAGGTTACAATGTGCTATTGTGTTAACCCATGCTTCATGTGGTTCCTCTGTGACAGGTATGCTTCTCATAATATGACTTTCCTATTTGGGCTGGGGAAATAGACAGATGACTTTTATGGTTTGCAAAACAATGGTGGGAGCTTTCTGTAAAGGGTATGTGATTTTCACATGGTAAAGAAAGTGTTTGTTCTGTGCTCCTCTGTGAAATACGTAAGGGATTTGTTGAGTTCACTGTTGGACTTGCTTACATAGATACCTGATAAAGGAAAAAACAAACGTTGTCAAAGGAAGAAACCTAACAAAAGATATATTAAAACAAATAATAATTTGTTAATTACGTCACGTTGATACTTCCATGCTGCCATTGATACTTTATTTCTTTGAAAAATAACCCCTTGAAATATAATTTAATAATTCACCTTGGCTACTGGATTTTACAACTGTAGATGTGTATTTCGTTTACAATGGTATGGTAATCTCTTTCTGATATGAGAATGCTGGGGGTATAGAAGTTAGTGCAAAAGATTATCTAGAGGCTAACTTTGTACAGACCTAAGTATGATTATTTTTATTTCTAAATTAGTACATGTTCACTGAATTTTTTATTATTCACTAACTAATAAATATGTTTTGCCATAGATCTCTCTGATTATGCAGGAACACCGAGACCATTCATTACTGTGGACTTTGGAACTTCACCTCAGCTCCCTGGGTCCCAGGGTCCTTCTCCACAAGATTATAAAACTGAATTAGCTCTTGGCCACAGTCCTTCTGACTCTAAAATTTTATCAGGATATGATCCTTAACCAGAAAAAAATCTCACATATATTCTTATAGGAATGTTTGTTTGTTCTAAGCTAAATTTTTTATATCTTAACCATTTATTTAACTTATTGTTTCTAAAGAGCTAGTTAAGCTCCCTCCCCTATCAAGGCATTTTAAAATATTGCCTTGTGGAATTTGTCTCTTTTTCTATAGAGTTTAGTTGGCTTTGTTTATTTTCACAAAGTTCTAGAACATTTTATGTGTGTGTGTGTCCTATGTTAGCATTTTCTGTCAACGTCTTCATTGCACTCCAGTAGGTCAGAGCAATAAGAGGTTTTGTGTTTATACAGATTTAGAAAATGAGTATATTAAAAGGCCTCGACTGGTATTTCTTCTCTGAGCTCCATTATTTCAGTAATACTAGAGAACACTCACAATGTGGTCCAGAACTGTGCTAGGGTCATACCAAAGGAAGGATAAGGTCTCTTTGTTCTCACAGAGCCTGCCATATAGTGGGGAAATATGAACGTACAATGCATTTATAGTCACGTCAAGAATGAAAAGGACAAAAACATGTCCTGGTGGAAATAATTTATAACACAGAACTGAGAAATGCTTGTTTTAGAAGGTGGCCTCAAGTGAATTCTTGATGAAAATGTAGGAGGTAGCAGGTGGAGGGGTCAGGGGCTGCATTGTGCTCAGGGAAGCAGCAGGTGGAAAGAACCTGAAGTAGAAACTGGTTGGTACTTTCGAAGTGGCTAGTGTGTAATAACATAAGACAAGTTTAGAATGGTTCTTTAAAAAAAATTGTGTTTTATTTTGAGGGTAGAATGACTGCATAACTATTGCCCATCCTGGAGCACTTCGGAGCATGAAAGTGGACACTGCTAGTAATTAATCTGGGACGACAGGTGTAAACCAGAACTGGCCCCAATAAAACCAGCACAAACTGTTACTCACTTAGGAGTATATGGAAACAGTTAAATCCTTTAATCAGAAGAATAATAAAATTTGACTTTTATTTTAGAAAGATTATCCTAGGTACTGTGTACAGCGTGGATCAGAGGAAACAAAAATGGAAACAGACCCTTGCAATAGCATGGATGAGGAACAAGATGAAAGAGGTGGGCAGGGCAGTGCCTGTGGCTCAAAGGAGTAGGGTGCTGGCTCCATATACTGGAGGTGGTGAGTTCAAACCCAGTCCCCACCAAAAAAAAAAGAAAAAAAAAAAGAAAGAAAAGAAAAAGAAAAGAGGTGGGCAAATTTGAAATATAACTTAGATGTGGAATTGATAGAACTTGGTGATAGACTGGATATAGGTTGGAAGAAGAGGTGATTGCCAAAGTAATTCCCAGGATTCCATTTGTAGAACCAAGTGAATGAAGTGCCATTTATGAAGATGTTGAAAATTGAGAAAGAAGCAGGCTTAAGACAGGATTAGGGAAAGGCCAAGAGATTAGTTTGAGAATTCTAAAGAGATGCCTGACAAACCTTGAAATGGAGATGTCATGTAGAAAAGTTAAGTTATGCTTTGAAATAGCAATCTACGTGGTGGTGAAAGCTAGGGGTTGTAAATATTTTAATACAATTGGAAAGAGATACTAAAGTGATTATAATTAAAAGAGGGACTAGATTGGGGTCTCAGAAACTGTAATTATTAATTGACAGGTAAAGAAGGAAGAAACAGCAATGTGCTTTGGGTCATTCTGGGGAAACATTCTACGCACTTCTCTGAAAGCCATAGAGGAATTAAACTCTGTCCCTCTCGACCATCACAACACTCTTCTGTTGCTTTATCCTTCTTGCCTATCTCAATCTCGCAAGTGCCCAATACCTGTTCCCTTGAATCACCTCTCCCGTTAACTACTGGTGCACAAATTTTCATCTCAGGCTCTGCTTTTGGCCTGAAGAGAAAGAATCAAAGGCATAGAAATATGACCAGCAGAGTGTATTATTTCAAGAAGGGGGGAGTGGAGCCAGGTGTGGTGGTTCATGCCTGCAATCCTAGCACTCTGGGAGGCAGAGGCAGCAACATCCCTTGAGCTCAGGAGTTTGAGCTCAAGCGATAAGAGGTTTTGTGTTTACACAGATTTAGAAAATGAGTATATTAAAAGGCCTCGACTGGTATTTCTTCTCTGAGCTCCATTATTTCAATAATACTAGAGAACACTCACAATGTGGTCCAGAACTGTGCTAGGGTCATACCAAAGGAAGGATAAGGTCTCTTCACAGGTTCCACAAAACAAACAAACAAACACCCACACACAAAAACCCAGAAAAATTATGTGGGCATGGTTGCACACATCTGTAGTCCCAGCCACCTGTGAGGCTGCGGCAGGAGGACCATTTCACTTCAGCCCAGGAGTTTGAGCCAGCCACTGCGCTCTATCTGTGACACAGCAAGACTCTGAAAAGAAGGAGTGGGAAAGAATCTTGAAAGCTGCTGAAAGGTTGAGGAAGGCAAGACCTGGTTTGGTGATAAAGAAATCATTGGCTACCCAAGAAAGAGCTGGGATGGTGGGAGCCTAAGCAAGATTGGGCTGGTAAGTGACAATGTTGGGCTTGGTTTAAAAGGATGCTGAGAAATTAGACACCAGTTGGAGAGGAGTGTGGAGCCAAGGTAAAGTTTTGTTCTGATTTCTACTTTTTAAAGATGTGAGAGATATTAGCGGGTATATGAATGCTTATGGGATGATCCAGCAGAGAGAGGTGCCAGGAATAGGAAAGATGATAAAGAAAGGTCACTGGAAACACTGAAAAAGATAGGATTTTGAAAGAAGTCTTACTCCCTCTTTCATGATGAGAAGAAGGGAAAGACTTGATGACCACAGATGTAGGTTTAGTCGTGAGGAGATAACATGGTACCTATCATATGGTTTTCGTGTTCTAGGTGAACTATGAGGTCAGGTTGTCTGCTGAGAATGAAAGGGGGTCAACAGATTGAGGCACATAGAAAAGGTAGGAAATGCTAAGCGTAGAATATAAATGTCTTAACACAATAACTAAGAAAATGCCGTGAGGGCTACGTGAACCAGCTTCATGAAAGTATTTCAAACTGAATATAAAACAGGCACATTGTACCCCATGATTGCATTAATGTACACAGCTATGATTTAATGAAAGAAGAAAAGGGTAGGAAACAGTCACTGTGGTGATGAGTGGGAGATCACTTTAATCAGTGTTGAAATCCAATTTGAGGCTGGTGACCACTAATGAACTATGATCCCGGTGTGCTCTGCTGTCAGACTTTTGTCCAGCAGTCTGCAGTCCATGGATGCTGGTCCAGAGAAAACACATTGCTGGGTTCACCATTGGAGTTTTCAAGGTGGATGTGATGGAAGGGAACTGAGAACATTTACAAAAGAGCTGTTGTAAATAAGGGCTGTGGGGCATGATCTACTGCAGGAAGGAAGTGAAATACAGAGCAGCTTGGTGGATAGAAATGAAGTGAGAAGGTGACAGACTGCACCTCCCTGTGAGGGCAAGGGATTGTTCCAGCGAGTGTGCTCTGGAAGGTCACATGGGTGTGAAGTAGGAAGTAGGATCTTTAAAAGGATAATTTTACTTGTATCATTTTTGCAAGTATACTGTGTTGGGTATTTCCGTTCTCTAAATTCCTACAAGTTTGGTTTTATGCCGTGATAGGGCAATGCAGAGACAGCCTGAATTTTATGCCTTTACCTCTTTCCTGCTTGTCAAAGGCACTCCTTCTAAAGGAGCTTGAATCTCCATGTTACTTGCTTTGGGAAGGCCTGGTGAATCCAGGCTAGTGTTCTAGGACTCTGGGAACCATGCTCTTTTTCTTCCACATTACCACGGGATTTTGAGGATGTACTAAACTGCAGAAGTGCTGATCCTGAAAACAGTGTCATTACTGTCTCACAGAAATTTCTAATGTCCAATGTTAGTGCTACATCAACTGGCATCTAATGCTGTCTGTCTACCAGACTATGGAGAGGTAACGTAAATGTCATTTATTTCTGCTCTTGAGCCCTTCACATGTGCCTGAGTCAAATAACTTGTATTATCACATATTCTTCCTTCAGACACCGTTCAAACGTGATCTTCTGTGTAATATCCAACTTGGCCACTCCTGACCTTCCTCTTAGTCTTTAGTTCATCCATCCTGAACCCAAACGAAATGTTATACACTTCTGATTTTTTGTTATAACAATCTATTTACACATCTTTTTACTTGACTATGAGTTTCTGAAGGCAGGGAACATGTTTATTCATCTTTGTATTGTTAATCTCGGCCCAATTCCTGTCTGATTTTAGGTATTCAGCAAATATTTGTTTAAAATAATTAAGAAACAAACTGAGGAATTCCATTTACCTTTTTAGAAAATCCTGTAGCCATCACCAGTGGCCCTTATGCTATTAAATGGCATAAGAAATTATAAACTTGTTTACCTCATCCTACATTGTTGACTATCTGAAAAAAAGTGTCACCAAACATATTTTCAAAATGAAATAAATCTATAATCTGGAATTTATAACTCCTAAATATTGTGGATTGAGTGTGGAGGAGAAGAGGGAAGAAAGACGATACAGTGCTTCCCAATTTACAGACGACCTAGGAGCAGAGATTAAAATACAGAATGGCAATCAGATTAAAAGGGCTGATGAGATCCTCCATACAGCCCTCAGGCCACAGGAGAGCCCCAGGAGAGCAATCTTGGGAAAAGTACAGGCCATTGAGAGAAGGAAAAACTAAGCCACCACTAAAATAATAAAAGATAAAATGAAACCCACTTATCTGATTTTAGAATTTTATCTGGACATAGAAACCTTCAAATTATTTATTTATACATAGTGATAGCAAGCTCTATCTATCGCCATTCCAAAGGGAACTCTTAAATAATCAAATAAAATGTTAAGGTTTCCTACCCGAGTTATTCCGAGGAAGAAGAAAAAAAAAGACACAAAGAGTTTTGAAATATTCTGTTTTAATAACATATCTTAAGTGAAATAACAAGAGATGAATTAGTTGTTCTATTTTATTTTATATAAAAAAGGCTCACTTTTTACTGGACACATTTATATACGTCAGATGTAATTATTTTGGGGTTTTCAGAAGCCTAAATATGAATATTTCCTTTTATATTTGTGCTGTAGAAAGAAAGATATTTGCGCAATGAGAAAAATCCTTTAAAGTAAGTTAATTCCCCCATGACTGTATCAATGTACACAGCTATGATTTAATAATAAAAAAAAAAGTAAGTCAATTTACACTCACAGGCAGGGTTTAAATGTTTAATTATTCTTACTTATAATAATAATAAAAACCCATTTTAAATTGTTCTAACCACTTAGGTTTACATACATTTTAGACACTTGCATAAGGTACTTTTAATAATGCCAGTGTTACAGCAACATAAGCTTTATTTTGACTTTAAAAATGTATTTCCTTTTTAACATAAGAGTCTAACCTATTAAATCTGTTAGCAGATACGGGAGAAAGGAAGGGTAAAAGATAGATGTTTTTCCACATAGGGACACTGAGGGAGATGATTTGACACCTCAGAGGCCATTGCCAAAACTTGCAAAGACAATAACTTAATTTAGCGATACAATATGCAAAAGTTAAATTAATTATGTAAATTAACAGAAATATATATGAAATTAATGATACGGACTTAAGAGACCTGGTTCCCAAATAAGTACATTTTTATTTATGTGTCTTTGAATCTCCCAACATTAGGGGATTCTAGGTTTGGATTAGGGGAATGGGGCCTCTGTATAGTTGTAAAATATCAAAAAATAAGCTTAGATTTAAAGAGGGAACAAAAAAGAAAGTAAAAAAAAGAGAAAGTCAAAAGAAAGTGAGAAGTAGGACTATAGGAGGAAGGGACAAAAGAGAGGAGGCAAAGGCAGCGCTCTAGACCTGGGATTTCTAGGGTCTAATGATCACCCCAGCAACCCAGCCCAGTCTCTGCTCACCTGGCCTCATGTTAGATGGAGGGCAAATAGAAAGTCTCCTGCTAAAACCAAATAAGCGGGTTTACAGTCTGTTCATTTTCAGATTCACGGAAAATGACAGACAGTATCTATCTATATAAACTGACTCCAGGTGTTAGAAGTTACATGGGACAGGAGCTGACATGAACGACAGCCAGATATGCAAGGTGAGGGGCAGAAAGCAGACCTTAGCTTTGGGTCTACACATTGGAGGAGAAGGGCAAGTAAAATCAAAACCAAATACCTTGAGTAGTCTCCTGATTCCTACTAAGAGGAATAGTGGTCAACTTCCTAATTTCAAGTTGTCACTTCCAGATCACTGGACTCTGCATTTGTTTGGAACTATCCTTCTTTGACTATCGCACCTGTAGATTATACCGTTTTCATCACTTCATCATGAGCCATTTTCTGCCCATCACCAGGGCACTGACCTGCATTCATTAAAGAATTAAATACTCCCCTAGATACTTTCTTATGTCAGTTCTATTAATCACCCTGGATGATCTGCACGTTTTTGGGAATGGCACATCAGCACCCTTCCTTGACCACTCCCTCCCCTCCTCTTCAATCACTCAGTTCATGGCTAGACGTGGCATACTGGCTGCTAAAATAGTAAAATACATGTGTGCAGGTTACTTAACACTTATTGCCCAGACCAGGTGCTCCTTCCCTCTGCATGGACCTCCAGTGCCCCGGGATCCCTTCAGCAACCTCCATAGTCCATCAACTGTAGGGTTAACACTGGTCCCAAGTAGAGAAACTCCAAGACCCTACTCCAGTGCTGGGGGCAGCAGGGCTGGAGCTGTCCACACCAGCCTTTCAATGTTTTGAATGCCAATGTTGTCCATGGTCTCACACACAGACACAATTGTTGAAGCTTGCTATCCCTTGGAAGTTGCATGTCCATAATGTTTACTTTAATCTCTCAGTTCTAGCCAGCTGGTCAGCTGACTCCTTGCTCCTCCTTTCCTGTCCTTCCAGTGTGCTGAGTCCCACACTCCTGGAGCTCTCAGGTGGCTACCAGCTTCTTTCTGCCTTTGCTTCCTTCTCTACTTCATTGTGACCTGTTATCTTAACTCCATCCTCTCCTGCACCATCTCGACTTCTGTTGTCTTATCCTTTGGCCACATCTGCTCTGTAATATTTACATTAAATTCAACCCACAAACCGTCTTCTTTGGTTTTCCAACCACCTGAGCTTTGGGGAAAATGAGAGAAAAAGAAGCGTACTTGTCATTGTGCTGCTCAGTGCTGCCTGGTGGCCTTTACAAGTCATTGACCACTCCTGTGTTCCTTATTACTTATTCCATATTCTTAGCTCTCCCTTCTGGTACCTAACCTGCCTGCCAGTACAGCCCCTTCATTGTTACCAGAGAGTCTACTCCGATCTTGGAGAGAAGCTTGACATTCTCCAGCAGGAATACGCTCACCTTTATGTTCAGGGCCTCAGGCATGTGCAATGTTGGCCACCTCTCTGCGCCCTTCCCTTCAGAACCAGAAAAGCAATTTCCTTCCATTGTGGAAAGCCAAGACCCAGTCACCATATGTTTTTCTATTTCATCCTTTCCCATTTTCCCTCTTGATCTTCCATCAACAGTTTCTCCTTTACTATTTATTATTTCTCTAAGGTTGAATATGTGCTTATGCCCCTCCCTTATGAAAAGTGAAAACCTAGTGTCTCCCGGATGACAGATGGTGCTTGCTATTACATAATCATTTTAGTTCTTTCCTCAGCCCCCATTCACTTTTCTACCTCGTGAGAAGTCTTTTTCCCTAAAGTCCCTGAAACCATGCTAGTTAAGGTCACCAGTGTCTTCCCATTTGGTAAGCACGAGGGACATTTTTTGGATTTTATTTTGCCTAACCTTTCTAAAGTGTGTGACACTGTTGACAGCTTCCTCCTCCTTTTTTTTTTTTTTTTTTTGAGGCAGAGTCTCAAGCTGTCATCCTGGGTAGAGTGCTGTGGTGTCATAGCTCATAGAAACCTCCAACTTTTGGGCTCAAGCAATCTTCTTGCCTCAGTTTTTCTATTTTTAGTAGAGACAAGGTCTTGCTTTTGCTCAGACTGGTCTTGAACTCGTGAGCTCAAGCAATCCTCCCTCCTCAGCCTCCCAGAGTGCTGGGATTATAGGTGTGAGCCACTGCACCCAGCTTGCTCCTCTTTCGTAAGCCGTGTTATACACTTGACCTACAGTATTGTCTGCTTTTCTCCCTCAATGACCAGTCCTCACTCACCTTCACTGAGTTTATTTATCAATTAAAGCATTTGTATTCCTCTGGATGTTAGTAGTCCTTATTTCTTCAAATGTTTCTCTTTCTCTGGATGATCTGACTGGTAATAATCTTTGTGATATTTTCATCTGTCTGTGGACAATCTCCAGCTATCTAATGATGATGTTAAAATTAATAGCAATCATGAATATTATTAGCATTTACTAAGCATCCCCTTAGTAATGGGGCACTATACCAAGGTTTTATTCTTATATTAATGCATGGACTCACCAAAATTTCTGTCTCCCTTCCTTTTTCATGTAAGAACAAAAGCTGCTTGCCCATAACATACAGAAATTCAGTGCCACAGTTAAGCTTTAAACCTAGCTTATCTGACCCCAAAGTCTATGTTTTAAACCAGTTTACTAAACCTCACATAGCCACAACTTAACTTATACCCCCCAAATTATTCATCTTCCTATATAATCTGGTTCAACAAGCATATAATTGTCTTTAGCAAAACTCTAAACAGAAAACTCGAAGTCATCTTACATTCTTCCCTTCTCTAAGCAGTAAGCCCCCAAGTCCAACTGAATGTTGGCACCTTTTCCCTTTTACTCTTATCCAAGGCGACCTCCTTAGTTCAGTGGTCTCATTACTTTCCTCCAGTCCCACAGGAAAAAGAAAAAAAAAAAGGCTTCTCAATTGGATTATGCCCCTCCGCCCAGTCTTGGTGCCCTCCAATTTATCCTCCAGGAACTGTTCATCTTCTTCTCCCATAGATCTGATTACATCACTCCCCTGATAAATCCCTAATGACTCCCCGTGTCCTGCAGCAGTGTTTCTCAAAGTGAGTTTTGTGTATCACTTTCCATCAAAATCACCTGAAATGCTTGTTAGAAAAGCAGATTCTCAGGACCCACACTGGGAATTCTGAATTAGAATTAGTGGGGGTCATATCTAGACTCCTGTATGTTTAATGAGCTCCTATATGATTCTTTTTCACGCTGAAATGTCAGAGCTTCTGGTCTCCAGATTAAGTGCAGACACTTCAGAATTGCTGAGAAGCACCATCTGACCCCCTCCTCTGGCTTGTCTCCTTTCCTCCACTCTCCCCACTCGCCCTCCTGTCCTCTGCACTCTCATCACACCAAAGTGTTACAGGGCTTCCTAATGCCAACTTTTCTCCGGTGCTGCTGACTTTGCCTTATGTTCCATGTTTTACCTGGATGGCCTTCCTCTGTTTTGTATGGCAAGTCGCTATGCGTGTCTTCAACATGTGTGTCTCCCCCAAGTCTCCAATAGACTGAGAGTTCCTTCCAGGACAGTGCTAGCTACAAAGTCATGGGAAATCGTCATTTGACAATTACTATTGCAGCTTCAGGATGTGTGCAAAACCAAGTTATGGCTGAGAAAGATGTAATGAATGCAAACTTAGTACATACTTCATGTGGAGGTTTGTGAATCCCTTCACGAATTTCTCCATGGTCATGACTGATTATTTGGTTGACAGCTCATATAAGCCTTCAGAGGGTTGCTGGCATCTCTGCCAATGAGCACACAGAGAAAGCAGTGCTCAAAAATCTAGTATAGTCACCTACTGAAAGCTCTAATCGCGGAAATGTTAGTAGGAGTAATTTAATTGAGATCTCTGTATGGTCTGTGTGTATTCACTTTTCACACCCCCTCTAACATGAAGAATCCAGGGAATAGAGGGATACAGGTAATAATATTTATGTGTGAGATAATTAAGCATTAGTCTTCACAACAGTTTTGTGTATAAATGTGTAATTCTCCCTTCACAGATGAGAATGATGAGCTCAGATGTGCCCCACTTGGGGAAGTCACCCACCGAGGAAGTGACAAGTCTGGAATCTGAATGTTGGTCTCTTTACATCTTTTCATCTGTGATACCTATGTTGTCTGATTGTGCATGAAATGTGTATGGAGATTTTGTTTTAATAAGTGAAAGTTGCTTCAGACTTTTTTTTCAATGAAGAGTAAAAAATATTCTAATGAGATTTTCTAATAGAAATGCTACCTACCATGTATATTAGTTCGTTTTTCCCACTATATAAGTAGTTTTATGATTTTTTGCGGTTTTTGGCTGGGGCTGGGTCTGAACCCACCACCTCCGGCATATGGGGCTGGTGCCTTACTTCTTTGAGCCACAGGCGTCACCCAGGATACTATTTTTGTTTTAAAGTCTCCCTAGTAGCCTTTCAGGCCCCCAGCAGCACAGAGAAGAGCAATACATTGCCTACTGCTTAGTGGGAGAGCCGTTTAATGCTAATATCTATTTGCCAGATGGGTTACCTGACCAGTGGTGACACATGGGGAAAACAAAATCTGGGGCTTAAAAGCAAGGGTTTCCCTACATCCTTCCTTCCCCGGCCTTGTCAACACCCACTCCCTTCTCATGTCCCACTTCCAGGAAACTGGGACAGCTGGTTATCCATCTCATTTCCCTAACAGTTGCATGCTGACTCTGTCACCAAGCTGTGCATTTACTAGAACAGTTGCTTTTCTTCATAAGACTGATGAGGAAGAGAAAGCACAAGTCCTATGCATTGTTTTTCTTCAGGTTCATCATGCTCTGTGTGTGTGTGTGTGTATGTGTGTGTGTGTCCCCTAAGTCAGGGGAAACTATTAGAAGGGAGCCAGATCTTTTTAATGAGCCTAGAGGTAATGCAAAATTCATGTGCTTTCACCTGCAGCTGGGTGCAGCCCTGTGTACAAACAGAAAGAGGGGAGGCGGGAAAGGTCTGTTATTTTTTATTTTGCTGAAGCAGGTACCTGGGCTGCTACTGGGCATCCTGACCCACTTGCTCATTTTTTAGGAAGAAGTAGATACTTTCAGTGGGAGAAACTCCAGCATCAGATTTGCTCCTTGGAGCATTAATAAAAGGGCTCAGTTAGCTTCATCTCATTATTTTACTATGAGTATTGACTTTGGCCTAGAGTCATGTATAGATAAAATGGTGCAAGGGCTTGTCCTAAGTGATTACTCAGAATTACAAATCATTTCACGTGTAACTGAATACTGCAGTCTAGCTGGCACCCTGCCCCTTGCCTCTCCCCCTCCCCTTTCTCTAATAGGAGCGCAAATCCAGCTTTGTCTGAAGAGGCAATTAATCTTATTCACTGAAAGCTGAATTTTAATTCACCAGCATGTGGAGGACATATTTGCCTATCACACAGAATTAGTTTAACAGAGAATTTTGGAAAAAAAAATTGGAGGTCTTGGCATCTTGGACAGGGAAAATATCCTATAGAGGCATCCCTTTATTAGCCATCTACGCACTTAGGTACAAGCTTCTTTTTGTAATAATAAGTCTATTAGGGTAAACTGGGTTTATTTAGTATTTGTAAGTGGCTGATTACATTTTTGTTTCATGTAGAAAAAAAAAGAGCCCACAAGATATGAGTGTTTTGGAGAAAAAATGAACATAAGGTAAGAAAGATAAATTTTAGTTTTCTAGTGATTCTAAAAGGCTATTATTTTTAAGGGCACAGTTTAGGGATGATCAGAAAAATAAAGGGACACGTAAAAATACTAGACAGGCTACATACATCCCAATCAAAGCACAGAGAAGGGGAGGTGGTAAGGTAAATTGTAGACGGCTCTACCTGCTCTCTAGTGGAGATTATCTTGTGAAATTTGTTAGGCAAATACTGTTTCCCTAGTGTTCCTGCTGTGCTATATTTTAACAATTTTCCCCTGAGCAAGACCCCAGTGTTTTGTCTGAGGTTTGTTTCACATGTAGATAAAATGCACAACACACACACACACACACACACACATCCTTCCTGAAGCAGTTTCTGAGTTCAATAGATTTGGACAAGAATGTGATTTAATGCATATCCATGCTTAGTTAGGTATCAAATTCCCATAGGTCAGAAAATACATTTCCTCCTGTTTTATACTTGTATTTGACATGGCACTCCTCAAAGGCTATGTTATGGTACAGGCAGATATCAAACCATGTAACTGTCCCCTTACCAGTGAAAGAGAGAATTTAATAAAAAACAAGAGTACAAATGATCTTGGATGCCAGGTTAATTATTAGTATGGCATAAATCTCAAGAGTTTACTCTATAAGAGAGTTAAAAGGTGTTATTGGGTTTTCTGTGGCTCCTTCTCCAGTTATGATTGTCTAATACTCCTAGAATTAGCCCTCAGCCATGATTGCTTTCTTTGATGCTTCCAGGAATGCACAATTGCAGACTTAATAATGAGATGAGGATTCAGGGAATCATGGAATGCTTTTCAAAATTGGTCCCAATGTTCTGAGAGCATTTTTGCTGTTGGTAAGTGTGGAGTGGCAGTGGGTGTGAGTAGGGAATCTATCAGATTAAATGTGCCTAATGGTCACCAAACGTCATGGCATAACCATTTAGGCTAAGCGCAGGGCTATAAAGTCACAAAGCTTTATTGCCTTGTCAAACCATTTGCAGCGTTAAACCTGGCAATTGCTCTTAAAGGAAACAATTTAAAAATGCAAAGTTTTCATGTTATTATCAGGAAATATCACTTTATATTATGTCAGTGCTATAAAGATAGATCCTTCTGGAGTCCCTGTGTAAACTTTGCATTAAGTATATAATGTTTGGAATATAAATTGCAAAGAATTGGAATTTGGATATGGAAAGGCTCAGAAAGGCATATTTGCAAATAAATGCTTGCAAACATTCCAAGGCAGGAGCGAGGCATTGAAAGTACATCACAGTTCACCCATTGTTTATTTACTTAAGTTTTGATAAGTTCTGCCACTATATAAGGCGTTTAAGCGTATTTGAGATCTGTCCTCTTTTGTGACTCCTTTGCCTAGTTTATGGTCAGGTGTCAGTGGTTAGCTATTTGACCTGAAAATTAAAAAAAAAAAGGCAAGAAAAAATAAATAAAAAGGCAGATATCAAGGGACAGAATGATTTAAAAAAGAGGCAGATTATCACAACGTGTAACTGTCTTCTGTCCAGGGAGAGAGAGAATGGTGAATGGCTTTGCTGCTTCTCAAAGAATATGCAAATGTTCTGTCTCCATTCTTCCCAGATATCACATGACACACATATATACCCTTTAATGCAGTACTGGGTGATATTCAACTTGCCTCTTTCCCCCTGCTATTTGGGTTCAGCAGTAGTGTCCTTTTCAGTACAAAGGTCAGGAAGCCCTCCATCAGCACCTCCATTTAAATGAAGGGCTTGTTTCTCCTACAATAAAAAAATCCAGTTCTCCAAAAGATGTGACATTTTGTCAGAATTCCCAATGAGACCTCCAGTAAGTAGACCTATTCCCATGCCAAGTTATTTCTTCCAGGCCTCTAATCTTCAGTCTGGATTGTTCTGATCATTCCCAAAGTCTGCCTATTGGCAGACCATTTATCAAGGTAAAACTAGTTGAAGTTTTTATGACTATGAAGCAAGTTCATCATAGTCATGGCTAATGGTGTTCCAAGTACCATCTTATGAGGCAGGTTCTATTATACCCATTTACAGATGAGAAACAGGGGTCCTATTAGTTTTCTATGTTATAAAATTTCCTCAACATAGAGGAGATATAATTCAAACAAAGACCTTTTGCTTCCTGAGCCCATGCTTTAAACTACTTCGCTAGTTTGACCCTTTATAAGCTATAAAGAATAAGTAAACTCAATGGTTTAAGAAATTGAAGTGACCAAATAGAAAGCATAAAGAGAACTAAAGTCAAGAGAGGAATTCCTTTCCATCTCTTAAAATAAAAATTTCTAAATTTCATCTCTATTATAGCAGTGTATTAAGATTTTCAAACGATTCCTTAAACATTTTGCTAAGCAGCCTCATTTGTGAGTAGGGAACCTGTGGCTTCTTATTTTGGGATTGTTCTTTTTTAAGCATCAAAGGAAGCAAGAAAAACTTCATTGCTCTCTGCTTCACCCCTTTTAATAAAGGAATTTGTTAGGTAAAATTTGGATTCATTCAAAAAGCCAAACTCAAAGATCCAGAAGGCCACAGTTTCCCCAACCCAGGAGGAATGTTAAGATGTTTTAGGTTGTGATATTCAGAAAACTCGGAATATCCCAAACCATATGGGATTTTTTTTCTTGTCATAGAATAAGAAGTTTAAACATCAGAATCTCAGGGTTGGGTATTGCAGCAGTTGAATCGCATCACCTACGGTGTAAATTCCATTTCTTTTCCCAAAAGTCTGCCATCCTCAACACAAGTATTGTTGTTGTTAGCCTCCAAGTGGCCACTCAGCTCAGGGTATCACACCTCCACACACCAGCGCTGGAGGCAGAACATGCAACTGCTTTTATGCTGTTCACTTTTGTTAGGTATAGAAATCTTTCCTAGAAGTATCTCTAGGGTATTTCTCCTTACATACCATACATCATCATTAAGAACTTGGTCACATGTTTAACATGAATCCATCGACTGGGAAGGGAAATTGAACACTTTCCTCCAACTAACTTAGACACGTTAACGATTTGAGTCACATTGGCTAGGTAGGCCCTATGATAAAATCAGATCTCTGATAAAATAAATTAAAATAACAAAATCAGCACTCACTCTGGATGTGAGTACTCAATTGGGCGTCCAATACACTAGCCTCATGCTACAGAAGAAGAAAGAAACAAAGCACAGAGGAGTCAGGAGGAGAAGCCACTTCCTTTTCCACTGCCCCTCCAGCACCTCTACTAACAAAGAGTAACCTCATGCCAGTTGGCAAGGGAGAAACGTTCCAGTATCACAAGCAGGCAATGAAGGGTGGCTTTGGAAATGAAAGGCAATAAATTGATAACTGGCACAGTTGACTTGGCTGTCAAATCATAACTTTTTAATAAGAAACTTCTGAGATGCTAACAACATGAGCACCCAAGAAGGCTTTATGAAGAAAAAAAAATCCTAATGTACAAACATTTAGTGGAGGAATTTAGTTTAGAGGTTATGTTGTGGGTACTAAGAGCAATGGTAATTGTTTAAGTCAAAGAAATATGTCTCAAGACACTATGTAATATACATACACTTAAAGAAAAAGAATATTTGGTAAGAAAATTAGGAGAGAGTAGAGAAATTACTTTCCCTATAAAAATAGGTAGCTTTATGCCTAAGTCAAAATAACAGTGAGTTTCCACAATCTTCATAGTTGAAAAATAGGTTGAAGAAAAAAAAGATAAAGGGAATATAATGTGTTCTAGGTGTTTCACTGGAGATTTTAGTATCCTAAGGTGTTTTAACTCCTGTTCCCCTATAATGCAGCTGAGGAAAAAGGAAGAGTAGGCAATAAGCCCAGGTTTACCATCTATTCTCAACAAATATTCATCAGATGCCTCCATGTGCCATGTGCTGTCAGGTGCTCAAGAGGCAGTGAGGAAAGAATAATAGTAAACAAGTCAGGGAATTGAATAAGACCCTCCATAAACTTAAGCTCTTTGTCCTGGAAAACCATGCAGGCTCTGCCAAGATCAGTGAATTGTAATGCCCTAATATATGTGATATTTTTAGGAGTTCCAACTGGAAATAGATAAAAGGGGTTCATGTCGACTGCTAAATTTCCAGGGTCTAAACTGAGTGCTTTTAGGGAGAGGTCGCCTGCTGGAAAAGTCTCATCATCTTTGTTTCCCCTACCCTTTCTTAGAAAATCTTTAAATCATAGAAGGATTGCAGAGACTGTTCCCTTTTTAGGTGTCTATGACTGTCATCAGTCATCTGTTTTCTTAAGACATATGGGAACCCAGCCTTCCACTGAAGGAAGGCAAATCCTGCCAGATTGTCTAAGTAGAACCATATTTCTATTTGAGAGAAGACTTAACTTAAAGAATATTTCTATATAATGACTTTTAACTTCTGATGAGGTCTAATAAAGCTACTTTATCACTCTATTCTATGAACTAATTTTAAATAAAAAGTAGCCAACTTTATATGTCTAAATGAGTATTCAATGCATTGTTTTCTTAGGCTCTGAAGACAATTCCAATTCTTTGTAGTAATATCGGTATTGTAGGAATAATTATAATGCCTGCTAATATGACTATTTTACATACTCCTGTGTACAATTACTCAAAAAGTGGTTGACTTGATTTACACTTTAGGGTGATAGAGAAAGAGTCCCTTTTCCTGTATATCAGTACCTGGCCAATGGTTCAGTTGATAGTGGTTAGAATAACACTTTTTTGGATGACCAGCAATTTGAGGTATGAAATACAGAGAAATGAGAAAACTACACTGCTGTCATTTACAGTATCCAAAAATGAAAAGGAGAGTGTGGAAGGGGAAGGAATGCCAGAGAAACAAAAAGAGCGAAAGAAATGAAGAAAATGAAAAAATCAATGAGGAAAGAGGAACATAATCCTTTTAGAAATCCCAATGATCATTATAAAGGTTACCAAAGTAACTACAGAAGAAAAGTCTAGATATCTATGTGAAAAGATAATACACTGGGCACCTTCGAGAACAGGAACTGCTGACAATAGGATTTAAAATGATATCATACTTATTGGGAAATTGCATTGTTTCTCCTTATCTCTTGAAATATGTGCCTTTGGGGACTCTGGTTAACATAGCTTTTTTGAGTATTATATTGTTTTAACATTCTGTGGTGAAAGCAATCTGGCAAGCTATCCACAGTATCAGACAGATCCTAAGGAAATTTACCAAAAGAAAGAAAACTGTCTGCTCCCGTGGTTGTTTCTCACAGTTCTGAAGGCAAGCAAATCCAAGATCCAAGCAACAGCAGATCAATGTGTTGTGACTGTCCACTTTCTGATTTCATCAATGGCTCCTTCTCACTCTGTCCTCACACAGGGGAAGAGGCAAGAAGTCTCTCAGTCCTCTTATATAAGGGCACCAATTCTGTTCATAAGAGCCCCATTCTCATGACCTAATCCCCTCCCAAAGGCCCCAACTCTAATACCATCACCTCGAGGGTAGGATCTCAACATGTGAATTTTGGGAGGACACAAAAATTCAGACCATGGTATATTGAGAACATGATTAGAAGAAACACTTCGAGAGCTCATATATATTTCTTTCTTGAAATATACTGAGCATTCAACTACATGGCACTCAATATTTGTTACTATATTATGATTTCAAATACAAATAATATGGCTAATGGAGCATGAATTCTGGATGCTGAAAATTGTATAGTTCTAATGATGATATAAATTATTAATTATATGTAGAAGGAGGAAATATAAGTAAACAAATTTCAAATAACACACAAGCATTCTCAGCAAAAGATTAAATAAAATGATTAGTTAAATGCAATGCACCCCTAAGTAATCCTGTCTCCTCTTTATATTTTCTCCTGTACCTTGGTCTTCATCTCCTTAGAACAAGGTCCAGTGTGATTTAAGCCCTGAGCATATTTCCTCTTGCTATTATAGGGTGTAAACACAAGTTAATATAGTAAAAATGTCTAGAATATACAGATAATTTAGGTTACTTCAGCGTTCTATTTTTGAAGAAGCAAGATTATATTTTATGGCCATTTCTGATCTTTAAGAATATTGATTGAGGCTGAGTCCTTATTAGAAAATCAATGTCTCTTTCATTCATATCTGTGGAATTTAAACATAGTTATTCCATAAGTGTATATGGATTAATTGTTCAAATTATAATAAAAACAAAGTTCAATCTAAGTTTAGAAAAATTGTCTATTTAATAAAAGAAACATTCAATTTTATGTCAGTTGCTCAATTATGTAGATGAGTCCAGATTTGTCCTGCGAGGCAGGCATTAGACAATTTAAACGTATTTCTTTTCTTTCTAATTTGACACTTTGTGTCAATAAACTCCACCTGACTGAGTTATAGCTCAATGAAAAGGAATTCTGAAGATTTTTTTTTCTTATTGTTAGTTTCATGTTTGAAGTAAATACCCTCCACATTTAAAAAATGTTATGGTTTTCTCTTAAAAACTCACTAATATCATAACTACACTAATAAAAGCATAATGTATATTATTAGGTCTGAACTCTTGGCCATGGGTATCTGTGCATTTTAGAGATGGTCTCTGCACAAGTGTCATAAATGACCATTTTATAGATAGATAATGTTCTTAATCCATAATTCTTTATTGCTGATGGTTATTGCATTAGACGATGACCCTTAGCTATTAAGAGTCAGTTTTTAATATCACAACCATTTAGAAAGGTTAATGGACTCAGTTTTGTGACTTAACCTTTGGATGCTGCAGGTTGAAAGGTTATATTTGTGCACTAAGCTGCCAGAAAATATCTACTTATTTTCTTGTCTCTATGCACTTTTAGTACTGTGGTTTTGTACAGTAACTGTTATTTACCAAGTAAATTGAATGAACCACTGTGACATATAAATTTCTAGAGCAGTGAGCTTCTTTTAAAATATACATTTCATATTTGGCTTCTATTATTTTTCATTTAGACATAGGAATTGAAATGTGAACAGATGTAACCTAAATCAGTGGAGGAATATTTATTATGGCTGTTCAAAAAAAATAGACTAAGATTATAATTCATAGTTTTCTTGGCTAGTTTAGAAAGTTCATATGCATTGTAATGAGGCACTGGTCATTCAGGAAAGCCATGAATTCCTTACAGATGATTGTCCAGAATTTTCCATGTCCATTGTCCAGAATTTTCCAAAGAATAAATATAGGATCTATCTGGTTTCAGTTAATCCTATTTCAAAAATTTAATTAAGGTTACATGGTGGCCAGTTGTCGTTGGCTGCGCACTATCCGTTATTGTCCTTAAGTATCACCTTATTCCCTTTTGTTCCACTCATTCATTGTGAAAAGACTTTGTGGGAGGAAAATTCCAGGCACTCCCTTTCCTTACAGAGGAAGCCAGAAGTTGAGCATGTACATACTCACAATAACGACCTCAAATGGATTACACTTTCTCGTATCCACTCTGTGATGTTTACCTGTATATAGACTCTGGGCTTGACTATGTGACTTGTTTTGTCCAAGGGAAGGTAAGCAAACATGATGCTAGCAAAGGCTGGAAAATGCCTGCACATTGGATTTGCCATTCCTTGGGTGTTTCTTTTAGAACCCAGCTACCATGCGAAAAAGCTTAGGTAATGCCAACGATCCCTTTTGTCACTGGGCAAGAGAGATGAATAGAACCTTCACTGAAGAAGACAGATGAATGGCTAACAGACATATGAAAAAATGCTCATCATCCCTAATTATTAGAGAAATGCAAATCAAAACCACCCTGAGATATCATCTAACCACAGTGAGAATGGCCCATGTCACAAGACCTCAAAACTGCAGATGCTGACATGGAGGTGGAGAGAAGGGAACACTTACACTGCTGGTGGGAATGAAAACTAATACAACTTTTTTGGAAGGAAGTATGGAGAACCCTCAAAGAACTCAAACTAGACCTCCCATTTGATCCTGCAATCCCATTACTGGGCATCTACCCAGAAAGGAAAAATAAAATCCTTTTACCATAGGGACACTTGCACTAAACTATTTATTGCAGCTCAATTTACTATCACCGAAATGTGGAAACAGCCTAAATTCCCACCAACCCAGGAATGGATTAACAAGTTGTGGTACATGTATACTATGGAATACTATTCAGCCATTAAAAAGATGGAAACTTTACATCTTTTGTATTAACCTGGATGGAAGTGGAGCACATTATTCTTAGTAAAGCTTCAAAAGAATGGAGAAGCAATAATCCTATGTACTCAATTCTGGTATGAGGACAATTAATGATCTAGTACATGGTGGGAGGTGGGGAAGTGGAGAGCAGATAGAGGGAAGAGGGTGGGGGGGATCCCAGTATGAGACACACCTTTTGGGGGTGGGACACAATTATAAGAGGGACTTTACCTAACAAATGCAATCAGTGTAGCCTGATTCTTTGTACCCTCAATGAATCCCCAGCAGTAATAAAAAAAAAAAAAGTTAGGCAAGTATGTGGGAAAAGAGAGCCCCAATCCAGCAGCTTCTCTGCAAAACTCATCATCAGACATGGAGTGAGGTATCTAGGACTACTCAGTCCTCATCTAATCTAGTTATCCCCACCCCTGTTATCTAACCTCTCATTGACTGTCCAAGCTTCTTGAGAGAAATTACCTTTACTAATTTAGGTAGAATTGGTCTCCCCTACAACCAAAATCCTACATAACAAATGGCCCCCTACATTGGGCCTTTGTGTTATCCCCGCATAATTCCTTTGCATGTTCAAACTACCATGCACACGGTAGCACACACACACTTAGAACTTAAATGATAAATGGATTCCAGTAGAAGATCTGTAAGGTGATCAGTAAGGAACTAAGCCTACTGTACTGATATGTGATGGGGTGCATGTCTAGTCTATGGAAATTAGGTCAACTTAAGGAAGTGGTCAGTGTAGGGAGCTGGTCAACAATGGAGGTTTGACTGTATCCGAAGTCTGTATATTAATTTAATTTTCGTTATCAACTATCCCTTACCAGGAAGTGGTTAGTAGAACCTGTTGTGAGTCACACAGTGATATCAGCTTTGCATTTCTGGGTAGAAACCTGAGTTTCCATCTTTCTTCTATTTATTATACATGTTTCACAAAGCTCAGCCAGAAAGTTACTCAAATAACAGTTACAACACTTAAAGACTACGTACCTTGTGCAGCTTTCTCCCTTTATTCTCTTGCACTTCTTTTGTCGTTATTTTCCCTCTGTTTCTACCTTCTGTGACCCATAATGTCATGGACTTCTGCTCCTGAAAATTCCACCACCCCTGGTACCTCCCCATGTTGTCCCTAGAATTTCCTGCATGCTTTTATTTTCCCTTTACATCTCTGAGCTCATCCTCTGTTTTTGTTTATTTGTTTTATAGTTAAAAGTATGTAATAGTCATATTTTCCACTTTGTTCCGACAGATTCAAACTTTGTCCTAACAGAGGTTCTGTTCATTCTCCTACTGGTGGGAAGATCTAGTTTTCAGACAAAAGACAAGCAAGACCGTCCCTCACTTTAAAATAGTTTCTAGTAACTTAGACTTAAGGATTCCCACCAATAAAACAAAGGGTCAGATATTGAATTTATCAGAATACCCAAACCTAGAATCATAGTTTTTTTACTATCAATTCTTCATTGATACCCTATGTGAATTACCCAAAAATATATAGTACTCTTTTGTTTCAGTGATAGCTCTTCACATAGGTTGAATGCACAATAGTATTCGATAAATATTTCTATTCTCACCACTCTGAAGACAGGACACATCTCATTGTCCCTGCACTGCTTCTGTTCTTCAGTTCTAGCCTGCTGCCAATGGTCTGTCAGGCTGCCGATGGTCTGTCAGCCTGCCGGGTATGGGTGTACAGCTCATAAAGAAAATCCTGGATCACAAAGACATCAGTCACTGCAAAGAGATAATCATGGCACTGCTTGATCAGAGGTGATGCTCAGTAAATGTTCACTGAGTTGAAGTTAAATAAAATAATTCTTCGAAATTGGAGAATTGCTCTTCACTCTAGAACAAATAAGACTAGAGTTTCTGATTGCATGTAACCACTTCCACTGGAAAAGAAAAAGAAAGATGTTCCCTTTTGATAAATGAATAGGCATTCAGTCATAAAGATGAGGGCCCATGACATGACATAGAAGAGGGATATGAAATCTCAAATCCAAGAGAAAAAAGGGCCTTGGAGGTTAGGTAACATTTCCCATTTTACCCCCAGCATCCCTCTACCAAAGCTTTCACAATCCATTGCAAGACTATAAATTTGAAATTTTTGTACATTAGGAGGTACATTCAACTGACAGTACTAGGAAATCTATTTTTACAACTCAACAATTTCTGTCAACATTTACAAACTGTTTTTAGTAGCTATTTCTTGGGAAACTCATAAAGCTGGCTTTTCTATGTGTTCTTGGTTTTTGCTATTTGTTCATTCTTTAACTACTTTTTCCTTTCATTTCAAGGAAAACTGTTAGACATTTTCTCACTTTCTTTGGCTTTGACTGTGATGCTGGGTGATTCAGTGTAATTAGGTGAGATTTTTATAGGTCCTCAATGGCTAACAAAATAATAAATGTGGCAGTTCAAATAATGGTAATCATAGCAGGTCAAGCAAAATATATATATATATATGTATATATCCTTTGGACTGGGATTGACAAAGCCTAACACGAGAATTTGGAAATGCCTGACGTTTTCCTCTTTCTTTGCGGCTGGTCCTGGGCTTTCATACGTGCTCTTATTCTGCCTTACACATGGATATTTTCATGCTGTCTCACCTGTTCCTGATTTTTTTTCATTTTAATTTTCAATGCACAGATTCTGCTTACTAAGAAAAGAAATAGAAACTTACATATTACTGCAAAAAAATGAATCCTCACCCTTGAGATTATATTTATTCTAGACTCCAAAAGATACCTATTTCTCTGATTACTCCCTTCCAAATGGAGAAGTCACGAATCTCGTGGAAATGCTTCTATTCCTTCTGATTTTACAAGTGATGTGTATTTATTTTTGAAAATCAGGAAACAACAGGGGAAAAGAAGAAAACTTCAATCACCCCATCCATTCTTTCTTTTCCAAGTAGTTACATTGTTACCCTTTTGTTTTGTATCCTTCCAGTCTTTTTTCTGTGACTAAACATACACATGTATGTGACATTCATACCATTGGAATCATGCAGGGTTTTCTTTTTTAGTAAATAATATGAAATGTAAATTTCTTGACAATAAATATAAGAATTTACAAAAATGTGATACAATTCCAAGTAGACTCCTTTTATAATTACATGACAGACATCTATTAAATGTCTGTGGTGTGGATAGACATACACATAGTCTTTAGATATGACTAGTCCTCACTGTTTTGATGGAAGCTCATTTAAAAAGTTCGCTACAGCATCTATAAAATAGGAACAATTTTAGACGGCTCCACGAGTAATATCCTACAACCTACTTGGACATCTGCTGATTTTCCCGGTGACTTTACTTTGCACTCCTCTCCATCCTCCTCTGTCATCCCGTCTCTCATGAAAATCTGTTGTGACGTGGAAGGGGGTCCGATAAGCAAAAACAAAGCCCACGTTATTTTTCTTTTCTTTTTAAGTGCAGTTCCATTCGTTTGTTTTCCCCACTAACACTTGGAAATGTGGCTGCTGAAAGATAACGAGGCGTGTTTCCATAGCGTACCATAGCCTCTCACCTTCTCCCCCGCGCACCGTTAACTCTTTTGTTTGTACAATATTCTTTTATTCTGAGCAATATAACATTTTAGTTCTTGTAATAAATGCCTTCGTGTGAAGCAGTTCAGCTAAGAGAATGTTATTAGACCATGCTCCAAGGCAGCACACCTCCACACGATCAATACAAAGCTGGGCCTCAGCTCATTCCCTCTTTGCTTAAATTCCCTGCAAATGTGCAAGAGAAGCAGCAGAGGGTGTCATCAATCATGGACCACCGTGACATATGCTGAAACCTGACCAGGGCCGAGATGTTTTAATAAGGCATCCATTAAAACCCTCAAATAAATTGCAATTTGAAAACAGAACATAATACCAGCCAAGTTTTCCTCATCCATCTTGTGGCATGTCATGTAATGTAATTGCATTGTTAATTTATCCAAGAACTTTCTCAGTACAGTGTTCCGTTGGCACCACTTAATTTCCCTGTAGACTATTTGTGTGTGTGTGTGTGTGTGTGTGAGAGAGAGAGAGAGAGAGAGAGCGAGCACTTGAAGGAGAAAGAAAAAAAGAAGACTGAGAATCTGTGCTTATTTCTCTGTGTTTGTGAGTCCATTGGTTCCTTGGTGGAAACAGTCGTGTTCTGCTCAGCATGGCCAGAATTAGCCAGAGAGCTAGTCAGAAATGTGAAATGTTTGACATGTTATCAATGGCCCCTGAGCATCCCAGTGCCGCCTCACCATCTCTGGCCTACAGCTGGACCACCTCCTTCCCCTGCTCAGCTTGCCGTTGGTTTATGCCCCTCCAGAGTGTGGTGGGATCACTCAGAGTGCCTGTGGATCCCATCAATAAATATTGACAAAAGTGTTTAGGGGCCGCTTAAGATCACCGCACAATGACACTCAAAATAGGTCAGTACTGATTTTGGTTCCCTAGCTCTTGGGTCATATGTGAAAAGTTTTGACAAGGGTAAAAAGAGTAAGAAGTTATAAATCAATAGTAGAGAACGAAAAAGTATTTCTCTAGAATAATGTCAAAGTGATTAAATTGAAATATATATATTTAAGAGCTTGGAGGAAAGATATAGGTAGGCAAGGGCGTGTATAGATTTCTTTGTCTTCTAAGCATAAATCTAAAAAGTAATGCACTTCTTCATGTGGGGCTGCGTCAGCAGATTCTTCACCTTTATTTATTCTTCTGTGTTTCCTTAATCAATCTGGGCTCTCGTTTTCTATAAAAGAAGCCATTGGAAGGCGGAGGACAAATCCACCCTACACATTCCATCTCGATCTAGGATGTCACAGTAACCACGATGCCAATCAAATATTGGTTTAAAACTGTCAAATGCCTTTTCTAGGTCTCATGTTTTGAAGTGATAAGTTGTTAAACTAATGGCAGAGGAGCAAACACAGCATTGACACAGGGAAAAAGCCACAGTGTATCTACTTGTGTGACTTGCTTTTTTATTATTAGTCAAGAACAGTGTTGTTAATTGAGATCCAATAAAAAAGGCAATAAAGTACAAAGTCAGCAGACTAAGAGCCATGCTCTCTGGGTAGGTTCTTACATCTAAAGTTATGTTAGAAATTGTCCTGAAGAAGGTGGTAACATTTTTAACGTACCACCTGCGGACAAACCATTCTTGTCCAAAGTACCCACTTGATATTATGCAAACTATTAGACGATTACTGAGTATCAAAGGTGTCAGGGAAAGCCAAATTAGTTTCTGCTTTCTGCTAATGGATGACCTTTGTGATTTGGATCAGGTGCTGAAATTCACTTAGTCAGAAAGGCTGGAGAGTAGGGGAAACTCCTAAAATAATTTTCTCTCCCTACAGAAAAGACGCCTGACTACCACCTGCCCAATAAATGTCAATTGGGTTATTTTTTAGAAAGTAAAGAGACTGATTCAAAAACATGAGAAGCTGAGCTGAAAGGTGCAAGGGAGAAGAAGTGAAATTGCTTAAGAACCTAAAGTAAAAAAAAAAAAATTGAAAAAAAAAACCATTGAAAATTAGATATGAGAATGTTTGATTCTTTCCTAGGAGTTTTGTTAACACCTCTGTATTCTAAATAGATTCCTCAAGCTTTCCTGAAATGTGAGCCAGTTTATTATGCTTAGTAGAAATCATGTTTGGTTTCCTATAGTTGAAAATATTTTGAGGTTTAGCTGAGATTTGTTTGGGATTGGGAGTGTAATACCCCAAGCATCATTCAAGGGATCAGGCCCAACAGGAACTGGAATACACAGAACACTGTTTCTCCAGCTCCACGTAAGCCCGGGTTGCCAGCTTTCTGCTTCTAATGTTAGCTCGAGCTTTCTGGCGGTCCCATTGTGAGCTCCATCTCACAGGCATCCTCTGCTATTTTGGCATTTTTATATTGGCCTTGCTTCTTTTTATTTCCTTGTCCAGAAATACAGTTATTTTTAAAACAGCATAATTATTATTGGATGTGCCTTTTTTTTTTAAGTTCCAACTTGAGATGAATTCTTTTCCTTGATAGTTAGCTCCTATCCTTGAAATGCATGGAAGGAATAGGGCACTAAAGACAGGGGACATGGACCTTTAATTCCTCTGGTGTATTGCAAGGGCAAGAATGAAATGTCAGTTCCCAAGGTGATTATACAGCGAATGTTGGCAAGAAGGGAATAATTGTGTCCTACCCAGGATGTGAGAAATGTATACATGGGCAGATAAAATTGTAAGGGGACAGGCAATATAGGGTGAGCACATGTACAGTACAAAAGAATTCAATTGGGTAGATGACACTGGTCTCTGGCCTTTGTGGAAATCAATGAACTGCTGTTTAGGTGTCTTTTTTGAAGCCCAGGGACGTTGAAAGGATAAAGGCTTGACTCTCTGATCCACTGAGGTTTGCTTGAGTTAACCCTAGGACGTTTTTAAGAAAGTTGATTTGTTTTCCTTTTTGATTTCTCCTTTCTCTCAGCTTGCTTGAACTGATCTACAATTCCTGCATCTATCACTGCCTTTAGCTATGTGCACGTTATTCAGCCACCCTTTCCGTAATTAAATTCTTCTTGAATTGCTTATAGGCCTGACCTCCCTCCTTAACTTCAATCTGTGGCCTCCTATTTCTAAGTTAGTTAGTGAAATTGTATTGGGTACACCGTGAATAACCTTTCTCGGCTGATAAAATACCTGGGTCTAAATTCAATTTGAGGTTTCATCTTTGTACAAAGTTCCCTGCAAACCTGCATGTGAATTCAAAGCTTGATCTATAAAAATCTTCTAACAATATCATTCTAATTTCAGAAGCCTGGTGAGATAAAGCCATGTGTTATGTTATAAACACCCTAACAAAAGAACTGTGATCTTACCATGTTATTTTTTTTTCCAATGTAATTTTGTAAATGTTGTTGATTCTGCCTCGCCATTTGGAGACTCGTGCATGTGTTACTCTTCCAAATTCCAGGCTTTAAAATTCTCCAGAGTCCCATAAGTTCTGGGTTTCTTAAAGAAATAGGTTAGCTTTACCCCTACCCCCCCAACTCCACAGCCCCGTTCCTCCAAAAATATTCCCCATATGAAAGTGCCAATAAACTAACTCAGCCGCACACAATGATATTGTCAAGAAAACCTCAGGAGAAAACCATTTAAATTTCATGGCATAAATCTGAGCTCTTGGCTAACCTTCCCTTAGCAAGTGGAGAGCACAAGTCTCATGCTAATTCGCCACCAAACCTCGAGTTTTATGAAAGCTACATTTTATCTGTTTGGTTATTTGCAGTCACTGGAGAGTTGGAAAAGGAATATTAGCACCACTCACATTTTATTGTGAAAGTCACAGTACTTGGTTGACCCCCTTTTCAGGTCCTATTGAATTTCCTATACAAAGGAAATGAAAATGTTTTATATTTAATACAGCATCACATAACGAGAGGCTTAGTTATTACACAGAGGGCTGCAATTTTCTGCTTTTGTTTCAGCTATTACAGTGGATCTGAAATTTCCAGGCACATTTTTTATGATTTGTTTATTGCTGGCTTTAGAGATGACAGTGAGGAGGAATGCCACCTTATGCCACCTACTCTAAGAAAGAAGCTTTCTGTTTGCACTCAGTAACCCTACAAAAGAGGAGTCCAGCCTTTAACTGATGGCCCAGTTTCTTGCAGATAAATTTTTAAAAGCCTAAAGAAAAAAGTAACCTGGCAGAAATAATAACCAGACATCTGTTCCCTGGTTTTTACTCCTAGCTCCTCTGATACTATAATAGCCACAGAATACACTGGGCTCTCGGTATGTGCCAGGCCCTGGTGCTAACCATGTTACCTTTATTATCTTATTTAATCATTGCAACAATGACACTTGAATAATGGATAGGTACTCTTCCTCTTATTATTATTACCCTCTTTCTATAGTTGAAGAAACTGAGGCTCAGAGAGATTCTCTAATTTGCCCAATGTTGCCTAGTTAATACAAAGGTGATACAATTCGGATTGAAATTCAGGTCTGGGCTCTGTGCCTGTGGCTCAATCGGCTAAGGCGCCAGCCATGTACACCTAGGGTGGTGGGTTCGAATCCCCAGCCTGGGTCCGCCAAACAACAATGATGGCTGTAACCAAAGAGAAAAAAATGGCCGGGCTTTGTGGCGGGCGCCTGTGGTCCCAGCTACTTGGGAGGCAGAGGCAGGAGACTCGCTTGAGCCCAGGAGTTGGAGGTTGCTATGAGCTGTGATGCCATGGCACTCTACCCAGGGGGATAGCTTGAGGCTCTGTCTCAAAAAA
>CAUYQV010018767.1:0-58842 GCA_963574575.1 Galagoides demidoff
GCGGGCGCCTGTGGTCCCAGCTACTTGGGAGGCGGAGGCAGGAGACTCGCTTGAGCCCAGGAGTTGGAGGTTGCCATGAGCTGTGATGCCATGGCACTCTACCCAGGGGGATAGCTTGAGGCTCTGTCTCAAAAAAAAAAATTTTTTTTTCAGACCACTGAGGAACAACTAGGGATTTGCAGATCATAGTTTGGTAAATAATAGTTAATACTTTGTTTTCTAGTTTAAATTTTTATCTAATATTATAAATGTATATAGGGATTTGCAGATCATAATTTGGTAAATAATGGTTAATACTTTGTTTCCTAGTTTAAATTTTTATCTAATATTATAAAAATATATATTTTGTGTATACAGAGACATTTATCAATATTTTCCTTAAGGACTTGCTCATTTTGGTATCTCTCACTTTATCCTGTTTCATTAGTTCCCCCACTGCTTAATATTGAAGCTACCATAATTAAAAAAAAAAGTATTATCCCTACCACTCTTTTCTAACTATTGTTTCAATTCATTCTGGCCTTCGTAGTACAATTTTTCAAAAAGCTTTTCTCTGGTCAGCCACTGTCTCTAATTCTTAAATTTAACTTTCTGTTAAAGCTGAATAAATATTTATAAAATCTGCATAAAGTATAGAGACTAAAGAAACAAACACCACTTACCTACCATTACTATTAACTTCGAATGTTTCTATTAACTGTGAACATTACCATTAATGTTGAAATTCCCTTTATGCCATTCCTAGAACCAGTTTTCTTCTTGTCTCCTTTAGAGGTAATCATTATCCTGAATTTCTCTATAGTTTCCCATATATGTATGTTGCTAAAAAGTACATCTTTGCCACCCAACTGGGTTTTATTGCCCACTGCACAGAAAAGAGCCAACATAATGAGATAGTCAGGATTATAAAGGAGAAGAAGGTTTAATTCCACTGACTGGAGAGACAGGAGGAATTTCTCAGATACACCTCCCCAAGAATTAGAAAGACAGGATTTTTAAGGATAGTTTGGTGGGCAAAAGATTGGTCAACTGAATTTGCTAATTGGCTAGGTTTGGGGGGGAAATTATAGGAGTGTAGAAATCGCCTTGTGTTGCTTCAGTTCCTGGGTTGGGGTCACAATTCTAGTTGAGTGAGTTTCTTGGTATGGGCGGCTGGTTTGGATGGTTCAGCCAATCCACTGGAATGTGGGGCCTGGAAGATATCTCAGAAACTATCTTTAAGTTGCAAAAAGGTGATGTTATCTATAGAGAAAGATAAGAATCTTTATGACCACCGGCTATTATACTCCAGAGTTGCAGTTACAGAGAAATAAACAAGGGGACAGTGACTGATTATAGGCAAACAAGGGGACAGTGGCTAATTATTATCACTATTTTTATCTCCTTCCCAGAGTTTTAGGCCCTTACCCCAATTCTTGCCTTGTATCCCTTTATAGATTTATAAAAGGTGGTTTAAATGTCTCAATATATATTTCCTTGTATGTGAGTGAAATAATACTGTGTGCATCCCTCTGTGATTTGTTTTTTCTTGTTCAATATTATGTTTCTGGGATTCATCTAAATAGTATGTAGTGATGCTTCATTTTCACTGCTGAATTCTATTGTATGAATATACCAAAATTTTCTATTTTATTATTGGTGGATGTTTGGATTATATCTAGTTTTTTGCAACCCCCAAACTGCACAGCTATGTTCTTATTTCCTGGTGTTAACCTGTAGCAAAGGACCAAGATTTTGGGTTTTTTCCCTAGTCTCTTGTGGATTGGTGCCTTTGTAAAATAAACTAAAAATGTTTTGCCAATGTCAAGTTGCTATAAAAATTTCTAAATCTTTACGCTTAACTTCTGTATTTATCTTGTTATGGGCCACACTTTTGGAATTCCTGAGTCGTTCATCTTCTTCTACTTAGGCAGAAAATTGTTTTCTCAAAATCACCACTATTCTAGTTCAAATTACACAGAAGGCAATCTGCCAGCTCTTTGTGGCTTTCACTGGATCTGCTTTCAATTCCTAATATGTAGGGAATTTCAGATTAAGACCTACTGCTTTTTGGTAATGTAATTTTGATACTACATAAAGTGGCTGCAAATAATGGTGAGCTACTGCTTAAGAGTTGATTCAAAGCCAACCTCCCAAGTACAAGTGAGAGAAAACCAGAGTAATGGAATAAAGGACTAGGAGTAGTGACTTTATTGAGGAGGTGGTCTGTAATACAAAATGCTACAGTAGAGAGATCTAAAAAGAGTAAGCTCAGAGAAAAAGACATTCTTGTATATAGTAAGGTTTTTAAAGACTTCTAAGAGTACAGTTAAAATAGGGTGTACATTCTCGTGTTTAGCAACAGCTTCTGAGTAGGCAGCCTTAGAATTGTCTAAGTGTTAATAGGGCACTTTCTCAGAATGTAAGCTAATATGGGATTGCTCTTATAAGCAAGCAGCAGGACCACTTTATTTTTATTATAACTCCTCCCCTGATCATCCTTCCCCTTCATTACATTTTGGCAGTATATCTGTTTATATTCTGTAGACTTTGGAGGCCCCAACCATGTAAATTTAACATTATATATATTTTTGTGGCTGCCAGAACTGTTTTTCACCTGCTTGGGAATGATAGCACTCCAGTTGAGTGTATAGGATATGAATACAAATATAGCTCTTGGTATTAGAATGCAAATGTTTAAAAAGGTAACATTTACTTGATCATGTGGATCAGGGAATGTTGGGGGGAAAGAGAACCACTTAGTGTTAAGAACCCATCCTAAGGCAAGTATACTTGAATTCGTAAAAAATCAGCTTATAGGCTCAGTGCCTGTGGCCCAAGTAGCTAAGGCGCCACCACATACACCTCAGGTGGTAGGTTCGAATCCAGCCTGAGCCCGCCAAACAACAATGACGGCTGCAACCAAAAATAGCCAGGTGTTATGGCCGGCACCTGTGGTCCCAGCTACTTGGGAGGCTGAGGCAGGAGACTTGCTTGAGCCCAGGAGTTGGATTGATGTGAGCTGTGATGCCATAGCACTCTACCCAGGGGGACAGCTTGAGGCTCTGTCTCAAAAAAAAAAAAAAAATCAGCTTATACTTAAAGCAGTGAATCAGGAAAGTGAGGTAGGCATTTGTCCCTGTTTGATGGTATCCTTACAGAAGAAATACAGATGTATGGATCAACTGATATTATAGTTAGGTAAGTTTGTAGATTGAGCATGCAAATTAGTGAATTGGTGCCTATCACATCATATGGCTCTATTTTTACTCCTGTATATTCTAGGCATTTATTAGAGAACTTAAGAAAACAGCAGATTTACAGATTTTAGAATGATGGGAAGAATGGTGAATAGGCTGGTTGACACCCTCAGTCTCCAAAGAAATTGACAGGCTAAAAATAAAATAAAGGCAGAAGTACAGTATTGTAGTTGAGTCTAAAAAGATAATTGTACAGGAACAGCATGGAGAAAATGGATCATAGAAATATCAAGTAGAAAAGAAATTTAGGGATTTTGGATTATGTTAATATTAATGACCACTTTAGGAAGTTATTAATAGCCTAAGCTGTATTAATTAGTGTCTAAAATCTAGATTTTATGTGCTGGTTAAACCACAACCTGAAATAATTACATCAGGACCACATTTAGAGGCATATAAAGTACTCTATAAATATAATAAGTCTATTATATATATGACATACTTTACATGTAACTAGCTATGTCAGAGCCATTTTGTGGGCACTGGTACATGGATTTTCTAAGTGGTTGTAGGATGTCTGGATTTTCTTTGGGAAGGAATAGATTTCACTGGCAAGAAAGAGATTGCCTTCTGCAAAGGTGTTGACAAGGAGATGGTGATAGTGACAATTGACAATTTTTTGAGTGATTAAGTGTGAGTGTTATTATCTCAAATAGGGGTTAACACACTATTGCTCAGTAAACAAATCTTGCCAGCAGCCTGTTTTTGTATGACCTTTGAGTTAAGATTGTTTTTGCATTTTAAAGGGTTGTAAAAGAAAAACAAAAAGCAAAGGATTTTCTGTAGAGACCTTATATCTCTGTATAGATTGCAAATCCTAAATTACTCTCTTTTCAGAAAAAGTTTGCTAACACCTTATAAAATATTGGACCAGTGATAGAATAAATAACACTTTGAGATCTTTTGCCACCAGAAAACTTAAGTCCAAGGACAAGAAACAGTTCAGTATGTAGAAATTATATGATTATATTACAAATTACCTATATATTCAATACAAATTTTAGTTATGTTCAAGACGAGGGTTCAGAGCTATGTGAAAAATAGCAGTTATAATCAATTAAGTAAAAGGTGGAGATCTATTTGTTAACTTAGTAAACTTCAAAAAATTTAAAATTAATGATAGGTGGCAGTTAAAGTTTGCTGAATTAAAGTTAGTTTCATCTCCTTGAGTATAATGACTATTATATTGGATAGGGAAGCAGCCAAAAAACCTGCCGGAAAGAAGCGCAGGCAAACACTAGTCTGACACGAAGTTACCACTGATAGCCTGTATAGGGGACAGTCACTAATTATGAGCATATTTAAAGGGGCATTTTTTTTTTATTATTTCATTCCTTTATCCTTAATTTAACCCCAAGGACAATAAGCTTTTTAATTTTGACAGAAGTGGCTCATTGGTAAGAAAATAGCACCACCCATTGACATTGATTTTAAGACGATGTTGAACCTTTAGAAATGATAGGGAGAGTGATAATATTTTTTCATGTATTTTTAGTGACTTGATGTGATTTGGGATTTATATTTTCCTTTTTATGGTAATAAATACATGAAGATCAATATAACTTGTGTTAGTGACTTTATTCTGGTAACTCTTTATTCTTTTGATTTCTCAATTACAGATTGTATTAATTAATGAAAAACTCTATTTTTATTCTTACCTTCTGAATTTCTCTTTCAAAATTTAAGGTATTTTAGGTAATTATAATTGAAAATACTACGTTTTATCTTTTCATATATGTTTCTTTCTTGTTTGTAACTGAGTGATTTTTTTTTTTCCAGATGATTCTTTGGGATTGGGACTTAAAGCACTGGTATAAACCTCATTATCAGGTAAATATAATTGATAATCATTAATAACTAATATCTGTAATGAAACTTTTGACATTTAAAGTTACATTTACAAGCTTTCTGTGCCATAGATTTTCTCTAATGGAACTAGGTTAACCTGAACTTTTGTTGAGATAGATTAAAAACAAATTTAATTATAAGGGAAAAGATGAAAAACCAAATTTATATAAATAGTTATTTTTAAAATGTTGCTAATACAATCTGTGCTCAGAATAAACTCATATTTCTATAGTAAGGATGAGAGTTTTTTCCTTCTCTGATGTAGACCACTGACCTATGGGGGGAAAAGGTAGAGTGAAGGCCATACACGAGACAAAATAAAACAGTTGGCAAAATATTTTATTTGGGAAGTTAAAGCACCAAACTTTCACTTTTTGGTAAAGTTTTTATTGAATTATAACGTATATAAACAAAAGCATACAACTCAATGAATTTATTATGAGCTAGATGTCCTATGTAACTAGTTCCCATATAAAGAAATACTACAGAAATATTAGCAGAATCTCAGAACACTCCTTTATGCTCCATTTCAGTCATTACCCATACCCCAAAGATAACCCCTATCCTGACTCCTAGTAATCAGTTCTGCTTATTTTTGAACATTTTATGTATGAATGGAATAATATAATATGTCCTTTTAAAGATTAATTTTTTCAAATACTTAATATATGTTTGTATCAGATAAAATGAAAAAAGACATATGAGGGGAAAAAAAGAACAACCATTTATAAACATCAAGGAATAACTATGTTAGCTGGGTTAACTTTATATATTTTTAATGATTTTTTCCCATTATGCATCATATGCTATTTTGAAACTTGTTGTTTTGTTATAATAATGGATAAACATTAGTAAATGTTAAATAATTTATATTATGGAATTATTAACTCTGTTTATTGTGTTTATTTAGCTAGTTGCTCAATACCAGTTTAAAAAAAATTAATATCCCTTTGAATAGCTGATTTTTATTTTTAAACTGTGACTAGCCATGAGAGTACATAAGAATAAACTATTCTCTGGATGTGAGTGAGCAAAAGTAATATAATTACTGTGATCAGATGAAATCAAGGAAAAGGCCACATCTGATCTGAAAGGAGGTGGTTCCTTGACCTATATGGTGGGTTTTATCATCATTCATATTCACTGAGATCCTCAGTTTCCAATTAAAAGAGTGTCTAAATTACTGGTTAAATCTAAAAATAAATAGCAATAATAGCTAAGAGCATGGACTCAAAGTCAGACAGACCAGTGTAAGATATTAGGTAGTTCTGTCCTTTATTCTCTCTTTTATCTCTTCCCCTTTCCAATAACCTTTTTTAAAAAATTGAAAGCTAACTTTTGTATATAAAAGTGCACAACTCATAGGTGTACAACTTGAATTTTTCAAACTGAATACAGTCATGTGACCATCATTCAGATACAGAATTCAGCACTCCCAATCCCCTCTTAGGCTCCTCTTCTAGATGTGAACTTGCCTAAAGCATTATCTCAATGCTTATTTTTGCCATTACAACTTAGTTTCTCCTGACTGAATTTGATATAAATTAGATTAATCATAGGTATTTTGTTTTTCATCTTTGTTTCAAATTTTCATATGTAAGATTACTTAATATTGCATATAGCAGCAATCTACTCATTTCATTCTACTTAGTATTCCATTGAATGAATATACCACAATTTATTTATTCACCCTATAGTAGATGGAAATTTGTTTTATTTTCAGTTTTTTTGGTTATTGCAAATAATGTTGCTAGAACAATCTTGGTGCCTTTTGTTGGGTATATATCTTAGAGTGTATTGCTAGTGTTTGCATGCATGTATTCACTTTAAGTAGATAGCACCAGATAATTTTTCAAAGAGCTTATATTAATTTATGTCCAACCATCAGTGGCATGAGAGTTGCAGTTGTTACACATCCTTGCCAACACTTGGTAGTATCTCTTTTAATTTATTCCAGTAGCTGTGTAACAATATCTTGTGGATTGAGTAGTCATGTGCTGCATAATGTTTTGGTCAATAATAGACCATATATATGATACTGGCTCCATAAAATTATGATGGAGCAAATATAGAAACATGATATATGGCACTTGATATTAGGACTGCAGATCAAGGAGGGGAAATGATTGATATTCAGTAATGATGATAGGACATTGGGTTTTCTATATAAACAATATAGGTATATTAATGTAAAAATACTCTGTAATGTTCGCACAGTGACAAACCCAACTAATGAGGCTTTTCTAAAAATTTATCCCCATCAATGCATAACTGTATTTGCACTTTACTGATAAGATGTCTCATCAGGTTGTGAGCCTTGGTAACCCAGATATCCTCTGGTCAGGTCTTCTTTCCATTTTTCTCTCTTTTACTTAGTAGGAAGATGTTTGTGTATTCTGGACATGAATATATGTATTCATATACATAAACATATATGTATTATCTCTCTAATGTATAGTAAAAAACATTTCTCCCAGTGGGTGGCTTATTATGGTATCTTTTGATAAAAATACTTCATATCTTAATGTAATGCCAATTTATTAATCATATCCTTTGATTAGTGATTTTTGTGTGTCATATTTAAGAACTTTGTCTATCTCCAAGGTCATGAAGATATTATATTCTTCCATGTTATCTCCTAAAGTTATATTGTTTTACTTTCTATTTTTAGGTCTGTAATGCATCTGGAATTTATTTTTCTCTACAGTGGGATATATAGCTCAAGACACATTTTTTTCCCCCCATATGGATATCCAATTGGCCAGTTCCAATTTTGAAAAAATAAACATTCTTTCTTCTTTGTTCTATATTGTCACCTTTGTTGTAAATCCATATGTACGTGGATTTATTTCAGGACTTAATGTTCTAGTCCATTGGTTAGTTTGCCTATCCTTAAACACAAATACCATATTCATTACTTTAATTATTATAACTTAATAATAAGTTTCAATATTTGATAGTTTAAGTTTTCCAGCTTTGTTCTTCAGAGTTATCTTGGCCATTCTTGGTTCTCTGTATTTTAATATAAAATTTAGAATCACCTTGACAGTTTCCATGCTTAAAAAATTCCTACTAGAACTTAGATTGAGATTTTATTGACTCTATAAGTCAACATAGGGAGAATTTGCATCTTTCAATGTTGAAATCTTCAATCTATGAAAATGACATCTCTTCACTTATTTGAGTCATGTTTAGTTTATCTCAATAATGTTTTTAGTGCAGAGGTCTTGCAAACATATTTTGTTAGATTTATTCCTAGGTATTTAATTTTTAATATTGAAAAGGTATTATAAAAGGTATGAATTTTTAAAAATTTTGTTTTTAATAGTTTATATTGATTCACAGAAATTCACTGGATTTTTATATATTCATCCCTTGCATCCAGAAACCTTGCTAAATTTATTTATTATAAATAATAATTAATAATTCTTATAGCTTCTTTGAAGATTCATTGAGTCTTTTAAGTGTACAATAATGTTATCTCCAAGTAAAGACAAATTGATCTTTCCCCTCCAATCCTATGTCTTTTGTTTCTTTTTCTCATGTTATTGTACCATTTAGATGTCCAGTGCAGTGTTGAAGTGATAAAAGTGGGCATCCTCATTGTGTTCATCAATTTATGGAGAAATGCTCAACTTGTCACCACTAATGTTTTCTGTAGATAGGCTTTGTTAGATTAAGGAAGTTTCATTCCAATCTTAGCTAATTAAAGACATTTTTTCCTCTTTTAAGTCATGAATGGGTATAGAATTTTGTCAGATGATTTTCTTTCATCTATTGAGATGATCCCTGCATTTTCCCCAGTTAACTATTAATATGGTGAACTAAATTGTTGGTTGAATCATCTATACTTTTACAGAATAAAGTGAATTTGATCAAGATGTATTTTCTTTTTAAAAATATGTTTCTAGATTCTGTTTATTAACATTTTGTTTAGAAGTTTTAAATCTGTGCTTATGCGAGAGTGTTGTCTTTTATGAAGAAATTTTATGAAGAACATTTTTTATAATGTTCTTGGCATATTTTGATATCAAAATTACCAAAACCCTGATACTAAAATAAAATGAGGTAGGATATTAATTAAGCTCTCTTCTTATTATATAGTTTGGGTAAGATTGAAGATTGGTATTGTTTCCTCCTTTAATGTTTGGAAAAATGCTCTGGTGAAGTTATTTAAGCTTATAGTATTTTTTTTTTTGTGGACAAGTTTTAAGTTATAAATTAAATTTCTGTATAGTTTTTTGACTATTTTCGGTCTCTTATACCATTTGTTAGTTGTGTTTTTCTAGGAACTCTTTTTCCTTTTTTTTTTTTAGTTTCAGCTTTGTGAGATGGCTAAAAGCTCTGTTTTAGTAGAAATCTTTCTGAGGATTTCTACTTAGTTTCTCCTCTTGGCTAAAGTTTATAAATTGGCAAATGCCTTCAGAGTAAAAGCAACTCTGAATTTAAACTTGTTCTTCTCATTGCTCTGGGATCTTGCTTGGCTCTCCCTACCTTCACAGCCCTGAACTTCAATTTTGGTCTCCCAGCCCAGTGAGACTACAGATCTGTGCTCTGTTTCCTAGTCTCTTAACTGCTATTCTCCTTATCCTCTCTCCCCTGAGCCAGTTATGAATCATCAACAAATTCCTTGAGAAAAAAGAGTAGCACAGAATGTTGCTTCATTCAGTCCTTTCTCTTAACTCTAGGTTTTTATCCTTTTTAAGCTTTGGCTGCTTGGTTGTGTTCCGATGCCTTGAGATGTGTGTTATTTCTATTTTATTTTCAGCTTTTCTAGTTGTTCTAAGCAGAAGGGTGGGTCTGATACAAACTATTCTCTCTTAGCTGGAAAATTAGGTAAGCTTCTTAAGTCCCTCTGAACCTATTTCCACATCTATAATTTGGGAATAATACCAATTAAAATAATAATATGTGCCTGGTACATAACAGCACTCAAAGTGAAAATCACGCTATACTGTCTTGGTAGATTTGTTATTTGTTCCTTCCTAATTTAAGTAATTTTTAGATAGTATTGAAAGTTTACTTCCAAACAAAAATTATTTCTACACACTCATTTATAGTGGTTAAATGAGACTGTAAATAGACAAAGTTTACAGAAAAAGGATAAGTTACATAAATATGATCGGAAACAATCAGAATCATAACAATCAGAGAATTCAAGGTGAAGCAGCAATGAGACTTTTTTTGGGGGGGCTATCAGATAGGTGGGGATTAATTAATTTCATAGTATCCAGTTATAATGAAGTGTGGAAAAATAGGTACTGTTATATACAATTAGTTGAAGTATAGATTTGATCAAAATATTATAAGGCAGTTTTAGAGTAATGGTCAAATTTTAATATGTTCATTTGCTTTAGCTCAGTAATTCAAATTATGGGAATCTATACAAGTATGCTTATTTGTTCACCATAACATATATAGAGATGTGTTTATTTTCATTTTATTTATAGTGGATAAAGACTAGAAATAGTTGGGCTATCCCCTGATAATAGGGAATGTTTTAAAATCAAAACTAATACAAATTAACACTTCTCAATTAAAAAAAGAAGGTATTCCACAATGAGTAGACATTATTTAGCATCTTGGCTTAACTTTCATAACACCTCTGAATTCTAAAATGTATTGAGGATATGCACTAAACAGTTTTATGGTGAACTCATTAAATAATTTGAATAATTATGAATTTCAAAATGACTCAAATGTAAGTTCTCAAGGTACAATGAAATAAACAAAAATAACATTTCATTTACTGTTATGATTATTAGTTCATTTATTTCTATGGGTAATCAAGTTGAATGTCATATATAGGTATTTTCAAAAAGTAAAAATCATATCATATGCCTATTACCACTGAAAATATATATTTTCCTACCAATTTTTGAGAATTTAGCCTGATTCTGCAATGTCTATGAAGACTTTGTTAACCATTCATTTCTAAGTTATCACTGTTTCTGTTGAGCTCTGATATGATTTTTCTGCATTTTTATCTCATTATTTTTCATAATATTAATAGTAATAATACTATGTATTTCATTTCTTATCTATATTGTTTTGAGTGCTTTACATGTATTATCAGATTTAATTCTCACATTACCTCTTAAAGATACAAGTATTATTATCCTCATTTTACAAAGTTTAGATTTCAAATCACATGTCTTTGCAAGAAAACCTTGTCACTATGCTAGACTGCCTCTTAAGTGAGTGACTTAAGAGGTATAACTGGTATAACATAAGAAATGCGGTTTGTGTTTAAAAGAAATATTGACGTAAAGGAAAGGAAATCATCAATAAATTAATGGAATGTTCAGATTACAGATTTGTAATCTGTATTACTAAAGTAAATACAGATTAGTTTTATACCAGTTATAAAGTCAGTAATAAATACCTGTAAGTATAATGAAATAAGGTAATGAAAAATAAGGGAAAAATTAAATTTCACAATATCTGCTACATTTATATATATTTATAAATTTAGTGTTAGGATTATACCTTTTGTTATATCATTTAGGCCATGTCCAAATGTATCAAAGCTTATATTTTAAAATTAGTAAATTACTTAATACTGATTTAAAGTAGAGTGGGTTTGTCATTTTTGCTTTTACAAATGAGTAAGTTTTTCTTAAATGTTAAAAAATTCTACTCTTTTTCTTTTCTAGAATTCTGGAAGTGGAAATGGAGTTGATCTCTCAGTGCTAAATGAGGCTCGCAATATGGTGTCAGATCTTCTGATTGATCCAAGCCTCCCCCCACAAGTCATTTCTTCACTGCAGAGTATCAGTAGCTTGATGGGTGCTTTCTCAGGTTCCTGTAGGCCAAAGATTAATCCTCTCACACCATTTCCTGGATTTTACCCCTGCTCAGAAATAGAGGACCCAGCTGAGAAGGGGGATCGAAAACTTCACAAGGTCAAAATACAGTCAATTGGCCAGTGCTATTTATCATATTTAATTATGTTTTAAATTAAAACTGCTTTTCTTAGGTCTTATATAAGATGCAATTTTCCTTTCAGGGACCAGACATTATGTACATGTTTTAAAGAAATGTTGGGACTTTAGAGGCATTTATAACCTCTGATAATTATAGATTAGAATTTAGTTTCTATTTTAAATAGCATTGCTATAATTAGCAGTTATAATTTAAATGGTAGCAATTATTTATTATCATTGTTAATGTTATTATAAAGTGAAGAACAAATAAATTTGTTCCAGGCTTGAACAACAAACTAGTAGAAAGATTATGTTATTAGTCTGTCTTATTCTTTAGAGTTTAAGAATTCTTACTGAGCTAAGAAGAAATGATCATTATAATAATCTTTTTATGAGATACATAGCATTATTTAAAAATGAATTTTACATTTTTTTGAACACTGTTTTCCCTCTCTTACCTATTAGATGTTACTATAGCCCCATAGGCATTGATTTTTCCACTATTACATAAGGGATTAATTTATCTTTAAATATTAATATTTCAAAATAGGATTTCCTTTAGAAAATAGTAAATACTGTTCTAAATAGGTATATGTTATGGTTGTTCAGAGTGCTTTTACTTGTTTTATTTGACTATTTCTCCAATAGATAAAATATTATTGCAGTGTCTGTGAACAGAGGAAGTTCATAAAACTAGAAATATTGTGGGGATTATTCTATTCTAGTTCAACTACTTTATTCCAGATAAGGAAATGAACCAAGAGAAGGTGAAATTCAGATCAGTTAAAACTTGTTAGTTGTAATAGTGCATTTAGAACTTAGAAAAGGGTAAATATAGTTTTCAGAGGATTTTGGTAATCTGTCTTATTTTGTTTCTTCTCAGCATTAGGGTTTAGAACTGTTGAATGATTAGGCAAACTTAATTAGTGCAAAAGGATTTGAAAATTATTGATGACCATCTGGATCATAAGTAGTTATATAATGTTTTTATTTTTCAAAGTTTATATAGCAGTACCTGCATTAGTCAAAACCCAATTAATGATAGTAGTTATATTACTTTTTTAAAGCACTCTACCTTATAAGAAAAAGACTAATAGCAAGCATCCAAAAGGGAGAGAAATAAACAATCAATGAAATAACTCTAATATATGCTTGAATTAGTTTTTGGCTTTCATTAGGTATGTTTCCCTTCCTTCCATGACAGTTGGAGCTCAGGATAGTAATTTTTAAAAGTAAAAATTCTTAAAAATCATAATTTACAGAAATCATACTGATACTAGTATTATGTTTGTTATTGTATTTACTTGTGTAGAAAAGTGTATTGGTACATTTTAGGAACATTATTAACATAATATTGATAAAACAGGATGCTTAAACACCTCATTTCCTGTTCACTGCACTTAAGCATGGTTATTTAGGGTATGGGAATCTATTGATATGTGTTTAAGAACCAGGAAGGAACTTTTAATTGTTTTTTTTGGTATTCTTTAAACTCTTTATTAGAATTTCATATCTGATTTATCTCTGCTTTTGTAAAAGCATAGAGAAGAGAAAAGAAACAGCATTTATTAAAAAAAAGTAGGTAATTTCAGACATGTAGAAGTAATAAATAACAATTTGAATTAAAAAAGCAGTAGGTAAAAGGGAATAGGAATAGATAATTTAATATAAGTACCATATATATGTTAAGAACTAAGAAAAATTGTATGAACCCAAATTACAGTCAACAAGGATTGTGTTACACAAAGAACTTTCTCACTGTAGGTCTAATTGCCATGAACCTTTACAAAATGCTCATTTTTGGCAAAAGTTAAATATAACATAGGTACTTATTTCTCTGAGATTGTTGCAGTGTCCTACTGATAAAGGAAGTTCATAAAAAGCAGAAACTATGTAAAACACTTACAATGGTCAAAATGGAATAATCGCAATAATTTAACATTTGGATTAATTGAGAATATTTTCAAAAATTAGGGTAAAATATTAAAGCTAAAGGTGTTCTACATTTAATTATTAATTCACAAGGAAACTTAGAATTCTGCAGTTTGTCCAGATTAACTAAGTGCTAGGTGCATTAGATAGTAGTGTAACTGAAAAAACAATTAGGATGTGGACCTGATCATCCCTTTATTCTAAGCTTGTCCTCTGAAGTTAATTTTCAGGGTAAATCTTGCATATCTGCATTTAAATTGCCAAGTTTTTTGCTCTCAGGAAACTGGGAGTTACATTTGCAGAAGAAAAAATCTAGTTTAAACTGTAGAGAGTTCAAAAATATGTTTTAGTAGTGGAAAGATAAATAGAACATCAGCATAGAATGTAAAATTTGGAGTAAATTAATCACTTTTCTGAATAAAACATTCTATTTATCCTGTACATATTAAAAATAAACTTTGCATTGATGTTTGTATATGCTGTAATTAATATTAGATATACAGCATGTTAAAGGGTAATAATTTTAACCATTTTTAAATTATTCAACAGGGACTAAATAGTAGGAATAGTTTACCAACTCCACAGCTGAGGAGGAGCTCAGGAACTTCAGGATTGCTAACTGTCGAGCAGTCTTCAAGGTGGGAACGAAATAATGCCAAAAGGCCTCACCAAGACTTTGGCATTTCAAGGTAAAATCTGTAGAACCTTGGTTAAAAAACCAAACCAAACAAGAAATCCCCTAAAAACAAAAAACCCTGAATCTTACGGTATCTACCTGTTTCTGTGAATAAATTTGAAATAGTTCTAAAGGCAGAAAGGAAAGATATAAGGAATGGTATAGGACAATGTGAGTGGTGATAATATGGAAATTGATTCTTAAGAAGATGTTAACATGCCTTTTCTCAAGATGTATGTAAGTTGAGTTAAAGCATGCTGAAGCCTTAAGAATATGAGTCAAGGCTGGGTGTGGTGACTTATGCTTGTAATTATAGCATGCTGGGAGGACAACGCTGATGGATTACCTGAGTTCAGGAGTTTGAGACCAGCCTGAGCAAGAGCAAGACCCAATCTCTAAAAATAGCCAGGTGTTGTGGTGGGCACCTGTAGTCTCAGCTTCTTGGGAGGCTGAGGCAAAAAGATCACTTGAGCCCTAGAATTTGAGATTGCTGTGAGCTGTGATGCTTTGGCACTCTTCCCAGGACAACAAAATGAGACTCTGTCTGGAAAAAAAAACAAAACAAAACATGAGTCAGTGGTGAGATGGTTTAGGGAAGCTAGAATCAGTCTAGAATCTGATAGAAACTAGAATCTGTATCAACAGCGTTAACAGGGGCAGTCACTAATCTAGTGTGTGGTATCCAAAGGTACGTCAGCAGAATTACTGATTTGTGAAAGGGGGAGGACATTCCTAGGGCTTATCGCTGTTGTTAGATTTAAGGTAACAAGTCTTCTTTCAAACCCTGTTCTTGCTAGATACTGAGAGTACTAATATATTCTATATTTTATTGCAACTTTACTTGGAACTAAACATGCTAATACTACAAATGAAAGCCATTAGTAACTACAAGTAAATGAGACTGGAAAAAAAAATTCAGGAGCTAAAATCTTCTGAATATAAATATATACATTTAATCTGATAACAAAGGTTTAATATAATTAGTATAATATAATACTTTGTCTTTTAAAAGCCAGAAAGGATATTGGTCTCTTGTATGGGTTTGTTATAAGCTTCTTTCTAGTCAGTTATCTATCTATGTTTATAAAATTGAAATTAGTGTAAATTCCATGTTAAAACACTCTGTTTTTATTGAACACATGCTGTACTTAATAATTTGAGCTGTGTGGTTTCACATTTTAAACAGTAGATGGCAGGGTTGGATGATAGCTATTTATGTGTTACACTTTAACATTAACATGTGAAATATAACTCAGATAATTACAGTTTTCCAGATTCTTTTGTGGTTTGTTAATTTGAATCTTCTATAATACATTCAAGTAATAAATTCCTTTCTTATAAAAGAAAAATTGAGTAAAATCATATATAAATGGAGGAGATTGAAGTATGAAGAGTACAGTACAGGGAAATGAGCATTGTTCCAAAGTTTGCAGAAAGCCTGAATGTGGTAGTCTTTTTATTTTTGTATTATAGGCAGGATATAGGGAAGTGAATGATGTCAGGAACTGAAAATAGTGTTTCTTAATTATGAGAAGCATTACCTTGAGAATATTGTTGGGTTCTAAAAGGAAAGATGAAAATTATTCTGATTTTTAGTATTTCACACTGATGTAGGAGTAATATATTTGCAGTTCAAGAAACATTTGATACTTTGAGTTTAGGGTTGTTTTTATTCTGCCACCTCAGATAATTGTTATTAAAATAATAATATAAAATAAAACAGTAAACTAATCGTCAACTCTGAGAAGTGTTCATATAAAGGTGAATGTAAGCAGATTCTACATACTGCTTTATTGCTCCATCTGGTGAATGTGGACTGGCTTTATCTCCATTATCTCCAAAGGCTGTTTATCTGTAACTGGCCAGTCTGGAGGTAATCTCTTGGTGGGGGTGTAGATTCTTGTAAGATTCAGTCTCTGGAACTTCTATAACAAGCACATAATTAGATATGGGAAACTTATGGAAAAAAGTGTGTCATGGGAAGAAGGAGGATAAAGGTCAGTATTCCCTCTAAGAACATAGCAAGAGGCTCAGAGCCATAGCACAGTGGCTAAGGTGCCATCCACATGCACCGAGGCTGGTGGGTTTGAACCCTGTTTGGGCCAGCTAAACAATCACAACTGTAACAACAAAAAAATAGCCAGGTGTTGTAATGGGTGCCTGTAGTCCCAGCTACTTGGGAGGCTGAGGCAAGAGAATTGAACCACATAGTGAGACTCTATTAAAAAAAAAAAAAAAGCACATAGCAAGAAATGGGCAGAAAAATTTCAAAATGGAGTACTGAAAAACATGGCACTATCAATAGAACAAAGTACATTTTTTATTAAAGAACCCAATGAAAGCCTTACAAAGAGAGATTAGATAATAAATAAAAAGAGTCCATTTGCTTGAAATTGGTGAGTAGAAAAAAAATCTATTCTCTAGTAACTTCAGAATAGGACCCTAAAGAGACTGTCATTCATTTTTTCCACTAATGTATACATGTTGAACATCTCAGGCACTGAGCTATGTGTACTGTGAAGGTAGAGATGAATAAGACGTAGCATTTAAAGGAATTCACAAGTCAGTGAGGGAAAACAATTTGTAAGCGGTAAAATTATGATACAATATGGATGTTATATTAGAGACATGTACAAAAACCTCTTAGGTCACAGAAAACTAGATTTTCCTTGAGCAAATGGAGTATGAAGTGCATGAAAGATGGACAGAGTTGGAGAGAGCTTATTGAGAATTCAGCTTACACTAGTAAAAATTAAATGAAACTAGATAGAAGATCTGAATTTGTCCTTGAGCTTCTGGCAATATTGGGAATTCACTAATAGAAGAAAACAGGCCAGTGAATATCTAAAGAAAGAAAGGTACCATTTATGGTACGTTTCATATATGTATGGTATTGGGCCAAAATCATTTATGCCTTATTTTGTTTGTAATAGATATAATACACTTGTCACACCAATATATTATAATTGCCAACTTAGACTTAATTTCTTCACCAAGGCCTTGAACTTATAGTGAATATTTCAGTTATGGGAAATGACTAAGTTAATGGTAGTCAATATTTGTGAAGAGTGGGACAGAAAATAATTAAAAACTATACTTTAGGCTAGTGATTCTCAGTGAGATCCCTAGACAGGTAACACCATAATTATCTAAGAACTTGTTAGAAATGGAAATTCCCTGGCTCTACCCAAGACCTATTGAAATGTTGAGGATGGGACCAGCACTATGTGTTCTTTTTTGCAGTTTTTTGGCCAGGGCTGGGTTTGAACCCGCCACCTCTGGTATATGGGGCCGCCATCCTGCTCCTTTGAACCACAAGCACTGCCCCAGCACTATGTGTTTCTAAGAAACCTTTCAGGCTGGGTACAGTAGCTCATGCCTATAATCTCAGCACTTTGGGAGGCTGAGGCAGAGGATCACTTGAGTTGAAGAACTTAAGACCAGTTAGGCAACATAATAAGACTCTATCTCTACCCCCGCCCCCCCCCCCAAAAAAAATATATATATATTAGCCGGGTGTAGTCCCAGGTGTTTAGGAAGTGAGGCAGGAGGATTGCTTGAGCTGAGGAGTTCGACGATAGTGAGCTATGATTGCATCACTGTACTCCAGTATGGGTGACAGAGAAAGACCCTGTCTCTTAAAAAATTAAAAAGAAAGAAAATTTCAGGTTATAATGATGATCTGTTTTTAGTCCAGGGATCAGCAAACTAGACTCTGTGGATGTAATCTTGTTTATAAACTATTTTTATAAAGAAAATTTAATTGAAACATAGCTATACCAATTCATTTATTTTTGTTTATGAATTCTTTTGTGCTACAATGGCAGAGTTGCGTACAAAGTCAAAAGTATTTACTATCTGGTTCTTTACAGAAAGAAGTTTACTCTCCTGCTTTAGGCGTTAGGCATTAGTCAGAGGTCAAAACTCTGAGTTGATAAGGATATAAATTATAATTATACTGAAGACCACAAAGAAGGACTTTTTCATGGTTTTAAAACTTCTAACCTGTTATCTTTTCCTTCTAGTCAAGGATGCTATCTAAATGGGCCTTTAAGTTCAAATCTACTGACAATCTCAAAGCAAAGGTCATCTTCTATATCACTGACTCACCATACAGGTCTGAGAAGAGCTGGTAAGAAATCATTTTTTATGATTTAAATATGGGAGATTTCAAAACACATGATAGTGGAAATTCTTTTCATTATATATTATAGTGAATTTTGACAACAATTTCATCTGTTGTAACTTAACATGACTAAGAAATTTAGGTTGGCTAATAGTTAACCATTTGCTAATCCTTTTAGTGAACACTTTTTGAATGTCTACTATGTACCAGACACTTTGTTAGGGACTAGGGATTCAGAGATAAAATACAGAGCCATTTAACCTGAATATTTATAGATCCAGAACAAGGAAAAATCTTCAGCAAAAAGAATATTTCATTTGTAGAATGGAAAGTGTACAGAAAAAAAAACTTACTATGAGAATAGGACAAACCCTGATATCCTGGCAAATCCTTCTAATAGAAATTTTGTTTAAATTCAGAGATTGTGAAATGCTTCAACTTCTTAGCTGAAATATATTTTATAAATACAACATAATAATAGCAGAGCAATACTGATACTCTGCTTTTAAAATACCTTATGGCTGATATTAGATGGGGTATACAAACACAGAATTCTTTTATATACAATAAACTATAAAACATGAAGAGGTAGGAAAATGTTATGATAATCAAGAAAAGCAAACACTGGAAAAATATCACCATATGTTAGTTAATGCTTGATGGTTCAAGAGTAGGTTAGACACAGCAGAAAACAAAAATAGTGAACTTGGAGACAGAGAAATAGAAAATACCAAAACTGAAGCATATAAAGGGAAAAATACGTCATAATAGAACAAAGATGTAAGCAACATGGAATGCAGTCAGAAGTTCTAAAATATGTGAATGAACTCCCAGAAAGAAAGGAAAGGGACAAAAGGACAAAATAAATTCCCAAAACTAATGAAAGAAACCAACCAATAATTTGTAAAACTTAGTGAAGCACAAGCAGGATAAATAGAGAAAATCACAGTGAGGTATATCAGTCAAGACCTTTAATATAAAAAGAAAGAAATTTCACAAGTAACCAGTAGAAAACAGATTATTTTCCAAGGAGCAATATAATACTGATTATGATTTCTTAACAGCAACTGTGGACACCAAAGATAATGGAATGGCATATTTAAATTGTTGAAAGAAACAAACTGGTTAACATTGAATTTATTATCCTGTGAAATATTCTTGAAAAATTAAAGTGAAATAAAACTTTTTTCCTCCAAAATATCCTTACTACTCCATGCACAAAATGGCAACTAAGTGTGGTGATAAATATGTTAATTAATGTGACTATGGTAATCATTTCATAGTGTATGTGCAAATTAAGGCATCATATATAATATCATCTTGAATATTATAATTTTTGGTTATCAATTTGTTTCAGTAAAGCTGGCAAAAACCTTTTTACTAAATCAGATAAGAAGTTATAGAGAAAAACAACCATTTTTAAAACAAACAAGCTGAAAAATTTTGTTGCTGGCAGGTTTACACTACTAAGTTCATAAAGGAAATTACTTAGGTAGGAGGAAAATGATCCGGATTGAACCACAGAACTATAGGAACAAATGAAAGGCACTGGTAATCTTAAATAGGTGAGTGACTAGAAGAAAATACTGATGGGAAAAAGCAACAATAATAAATATTTTTGTAGCATTTTTAATATATTTACAAGTTGAATATATGATAACAATAACCTGAAGGGTAAAGAAGGGGTAAGTGGACTTACACTTGCTGTAAGTTACTAGCAATGATTGAAAAGTAGGTAGTAAAAGGGCAGGGGAGGATGGATGGGGGGAGAGTAATTGGTGGAACCATACCTATGGTGCATTTTACAAGTGTACATGTTAAATCTACCAAGTGTAGAATATAAATGTTTTAACACAATAACCTAAGAAAATGAGGTGAAGGCTATGTTAACCAGTTAGATGAAAGTATTTCAAATTGTATATAAAACCAGTACATTGTACCCCATAATTGCATTAATGTACACAGCTATGATGAAAAGTGGCAAAAAGTTCTAATAAGAGAGATTGATATTTTAAGATGTTCATTATAACATACAGAGAGACATTTAAAAGGATAATAAAAATACTATAACTAAAAATGCTATTAAAGGGGTAAGATGGTATAATTAAAAAAAATGAAATAATCCATAAAAAGGAAAAGAATAAAAAATCGGAAACTCAAATAAAAAATAATAGCAACAATTATAGATTAAACATGCTATATTGCATTAAATGTGCAACCGAGGGGCAGAGGGAGAGATCTGACCAGAGTCAGAGTCAATTGTATATGTTATAGGAAATGTCTGGTTTTCAACAAAAAATTAGACTGTAAATTCTAATTAAACTATAAAGATTGTCAGACTGAATTAAAAATATTACCGATAACTATGCCTCTTTATATGAGGCATACTGTATACTCTAAATATAAGAACAGAGGTAAATCCAATTTCATAGCTATTAAATACATGAAGTACAAATTGACAGAGCTTAGTGAAAAATAGACATACCCATATACGTATTTGGAGATTTTAACTCTCCACTCTCATTAACTGGTATTTGAACATCATCAACTGACTTGAATTAACTGATGATAAAACACTACACTCAGCCATTTACAGGACGCTTATGTTTTCCAACGACAAAAATTTTATCATAGCATACCATTTGCTTGACTATAGCAAGTCTCAGTTTCAAGGATTAAAATAATATATAGAGCTCCACTTCTGGAATTGCAGAGAGATAATCTTACTCTCCTGGTAAAACAACAAAAATAGGAGTATAATAAAATCAGTAATCCTGGTAAAACAACAAAAATAGGAGTATAATAAAATCAGTTATTTTGAAACTCTGGAAATTACCAAAAGCCAAAAAACAAACTAGAAGTTGTCTATCCAAGAAAACTGCTGTACCTTGATAAGACAGTGAATTCAGTGACATTTTAATTTGTGGATATTTTGATCCTCCATCTTTTCCCAGCTCAGTGGTATAGTAATCAAAACCTAGCAGTTTTGCAATTTTCAAAATCTCCTGTGAAAACACCATCTCTAGGATACCATGTAATATTTTGTCCAGTCTTACAGCTCTCTGGAAAAATCTCTGTTCTGAAGTCATTGTGGCTATTTGATTTGACTCAGAGCTCAGTCAAATCAAATCAATAAAAACCCCTCATGAATTACCAAAATAATAGCAATCCACTGGGTCCAGCATAACTCTTAGGGCTGATTTCCATTGTGGGAAACAAGAGCTGACTGAAAATTTAAAGGAAATTTTATATACTGGGTGACCATTGCAAAGTCTGGAAAGCACTGACATATTCTTAGGGAACTGATAGGCTATAAGGCTGTGCTCATATCCAGGAAAGATCTTAGAAATTAGAAGGTCCCATTTACTCACCTATGACTGACTGACCTCTAGGCTTGTACAAGCAGGAAATGAAAGCTGAGGCTGTGTTACAAACTGCCTGAAGTTTGAAGGTGTATCTTTTTATATAGATTCCCTTTACAAAGGTTAGATGACCTCTAAGCAAAACATTTAAATAAATCTTCTGATTGATCATTGGTTAACCTCTAAAATTATACTGACCCAGGGATGACTCTTAAAAAGCCAAGCTTAAAAATAAAATTAAGAACTTAAAAAAACAAAAACAAAACAAAAAGGCTTACCGAGAACTAAGTGGCTGCATATTGCAGGGAAAACAGAATCTACATAATTAGTCCAGAAAAGTTACTAAATAAATAATCAGAAAGAAGGAAGAAAAAACACAAAACCAGCAACAAACCTGGGATATGGGAAGGATCTGATACCACAGATGTGATAATATTTTATCTAAAATGTTCAATTTTCAACAAAAATTTATGAAATGTGCAAAGTTAGAAAATAGTCAAGAGAAAATTTATTTGAGGTGCTTAGATTTTGGACTTAGTAGAAAATGACTATAAATCTGCTGTTATAAATATGTTTAAAGATCTATGGGAAACCATACCTGAAATATTTAAGAAGAGTATGGCAATAGTGTTTGACCAAAGAAAATATATATACCATGTATATATAATTAGAAATTATAATATAAAATTCTAACATTCTTTTAATAAACATAATTGCCACTTCTGCTCAATTTTGGATTGTAGGTTCTACGTAGAGCAACTAAGTAAAAAGGAATAAAAGGAATAAAACTGTATTTGCAGATGGCATGATCTTATATACAGTTATGAAATCACTGAAGAAATTCACTGAAATCTATTACAATCATTAAATAAGTTAATCAGTATGGCAGGATATATGAAAATCTCATGTTATTTCTATATACTAGCAATCCAAAACTGAATTAAGAAAAGAATTTAAAATTAGCATCAGAAAATACTTTGAAATAAATGTAACAAAATACAAGACCTTTGCAATGAAAATATAAAACATTTGTTGAAAGAAATGAAGATCTAAATACCTGTTAAGATGGTCCATGTTCATGGATTAGAAGACTTAATATTGTTAAGGGGGCAATATTCTTCAAAGTGTTCTAGATTCAGCATAATCCTTACCAAAATTTGACATAGTTCTTTGCAGAAATTGACAATCTAATGCTACAGTTCATATGGATATGCAAGGACCCCAGAATAACCAAAACAGTTCTTTAATAAAAGAGAAGAAAAAATATCTGGGCATTTGTACTTCCAAGTTTTAAAACTTAACTACAAAGCTACAGTAATCAAGACGATGTGTGTTACTAGCATAAGAATATTTTAATTAATGGAATAGAATTGTAAGTTCAGAAACAGACCTTTCCATTTACAGTAAAGTGATTTTCACATTTACAGTAAAGTGATTTTCAACAAGGATGCCAAGATAATCAATAAAGAACTAATATATTTTCGACAAATAGTGCTTAGACAAATGCATATGTACTTGTCTTAGCAAAAGAATAAATACGCTCTCTATACTAAAAAATTAATTCAAAATGCATCATAAATTCAAATATAAACGTTAAATCCATAAGAGATAACAAATGTTGGCAAGGGTGTGGAGAAAAGAGAATCCTTGTATGCTATTGAGAATACAAATTGGTGCAGCCATTATGGAAAGCAGTATGGAGATTTCTCAGAAAATTAAAGATAGAATTGCTATATATTCCAGCCATTTCTCTTCTAGACATATAACCAAAGGAAATGAAGTCAGTACTTCATAGAGATATCTCTGTTCCCATGTTCACTGAAGCAATACTCACGATAGTCAAACTATGTAAACAACCTGCTTGTTCATCAGTGGATAAATGGATAATGAAAATGTGATATTATGCAAAGTGGAATACCATTCAACCTTAATGAATAAGGAGATCTTGTTGTTCGTGATAAAATGGATGGACCTAGAAGACTTAATGCTAAGTGAAATAAGTGAGACAGAGAAGCTCATGTGGAGCTCCCTTACATGTGGAATCTATAAAGGAAAGTCGAATACATAGAAACAGAAAGTAGAATGGTGGCTCCCAGGGGATGAGATAGGGGTGGTGAAAATGAGTAGATGTACGTCAACGGATACAAAGTTGTAGATACTCAGGATGAGTAAGTATAGAAGTCTAGTGTACAGCATAAGAACCATAGTCAATAACACTTTTTTGTATACTGGAAATTTGCTAAGAGATAGATTTTAGGTGCTCTTACCACTCCCCCCCCACACACACACACTGAGTAACGAAATGATGAATATGTTAATTTGCTTGACTTTAGTAAGCATCTTTCTGTGTATTTGTATAGCAAAACATCATGTTCTACACCTTAAATATGTATAATATAGTACAATAAGTAAAAATAATAGTGCCTATTAGAAACATTTTACAGGGGGGAAAGTTAACACCTAAAACTTGTTGAAGAAAACAAATTTTCTTTTGAGTAAATATGATACAAAAGCACAGTCTATGAATGAAAAATTTTGATAAATTGGAATTCATCAAAATTCAAGCATTTGTACTTTAACAGATATCTTTAAGAAAGTGAAAAGACAATCCATAGAATGAGAGAAAATGTTTGCAAATCATACTTTGACAATAGACTTTCATCCAGAATATTTAAAAAACTTTTACAATTCAATAATAAAAAAAGACCCAGTTAAAAATAGAAAAAAGATCTGAATAGATATTTCTCCTAAGAAGATATACAAATAGCCCATAACCAAATGAAAAGATGCTCACTATCTTTACTTATTAAGGAAATTCAAATCAAAACTACCATGAACTACCTCTTCACACCCACTAAGATGTCTATAATTATAAAGGCAGACAATAACACATTTTGGTAAAAAACATTCAGAAGTTGGAACACTCATATATTACTAGTGGGAAAGTGAAATGCTGCTGCCGCTTTGGAAAACAATTTAGCAGTTCCTCAAAATATTAAACATAGAGTTAACATATTACCTAGCATTTCTCCTTCTAAGTATATATACTCAAGAGAGATTAAACCATAGGTCTACACAAAAACTTGTACATAAATGTTCACAGCAGCATTATTCATAGTAGCCAAAAAGTAGAAATGTCAATGACTGTTAACTAATGGATGGATCAACAAAATATGCCTTATCCATACATTGAAATACTTGTTCTAAAAATAGAATGAAGTAGTGCTACATGATACAACATGAATGAACCTTGAATACATTATGCTAAGAAACCAATCACAAAAGAGCACAAATTGTATTAATCTATTTATATGAAATATCCTTATTTTAGCACTTAGCAATTGTTTGTATTTCCCACTATACTCTAGGTTCACTGAGTTACAGGAATACCATCTTTTTCTCCATTGGGAAACCCAGCACACATTTCCAGCATATACTAGGCTTTAAATATTGAACAAATGAATGAGATGGAAATATTTGGATGCAGTTTTTGAAGGGACCCGCCACTGTGTTAGTATATAATTTTAGCATATCCTCTCAACATAATGCTGTTAAGAATTTTACTTTTTCAATAAAATTGAATTTTATTGAACTAAAAAAATTCAGTAAAATTTGGTAGAGATGCTTGGATCATATGGATAATCAAACTGGTAGGAACACAAAATGTGAAAGTTAAAACCAAGATGAGTTGGGACAGTCTGTGCTATACAGTGTGTACATTATAGTCATACTTTTAATATTTACCTATTATGCGACTATTATCTGCCAGAAAGTGTTTACTCAATAGGTTGACAAATATGACAAATATTGCTTACATTTCTAGCATATCTTGAAGCCCCATGTAGAAATTTATTATATCATTTAATTGTAAATGCTTTCTTTAAAGAAGGAAAATTCTCTTTATACAAACAGACATATATTAATATAATAAACACATACATATATATTTATTTATCTTTCTCCTCTCTTAATTTTTTAAGGTGTTTTATCCAGCCTGAATCCTGTGAATTCTTCCAGCCATGAATTAGTGTCTGCTGGCTCTCTAACTAATCGATCACCTATAGAATTTCCTAATACTGCTGATGTTTTTAATAAGTCAAGCATTGTTTTACACAGATCTCTGAGCAATGCACCCAATGCACCAGATTTTTTCCAGCAACTTAGAAATTCTGATAGCAGTCTGTGTAACAGGTAAGTGCTCAACCATTTATTATTTCTGTTTCAAAATAGAAGTTAAAGTAAGTCCTCTCAACATCATTGATAGGTTCTTGGACCCTGCAATTTTAAGCTAAATGACCTACCAGGAAACAAAATTTTTTTTCTCATTAAATTAATGAAACAACATTATTTGGGGACCTGCTGGAAAGGTTTTGGTTAAAGTCTCAATTTTCAAGAACCTCTCAATGACATTGAGGGAACATACTGTATTTTAATAAGGTATTACCAGTTTTTTAGTTCTGTATTATAACTTAGATTATGAATTAAGGTTATATCCTCTTCATTATCTAGTACTTTTTATTATAAGTAAGCTTTTTCTTATTTCAGTGCTATTAGTAATTTTCTTTTTTTTCTTTTTTGCAGTTTAAGCTGGGGTCGGGCTTGAACCCTCCACCCTGGGTATATGGGGCCGGTGCCCCACTCCTTGAGCCACAGGCACCACCCATAGTTTTCTAATTAAATGTTCTCCTTCTGAAGTGAAATATAATGATATTTCATTCATCAGAAGATACTAGGAATTGCTGAGAGAACTATTTTAGCATATACTACTTTAGTGCCTATTTACTATACCATTTCATATGGTGCTTAATCACCTTTCTGCTTTGATAGTATTAAAGATTTACTTCAGACTCCAGTGTTGACTTTCAAAAACATTTTATTTCCTTCATGACACATAGATACTTTCTAGGATAAAAACCTGTAATTTTATAGATACTGGAATATTAGGATATGCTGCATTTGTGATCTTGATTTAAAATTAAGCAGATTTTCTAATTATGGTTAGGTTAAAAAATATACGTCATTTATCATATACATTTATCTATTTTCTTTCTACAAGTTGTGGACATCAAATGCTGAAACACGTTTCAATATCTGAATTAGAAGATACAGACTTCCATGGTGAAAAATCAGGTGAGATTGCAAAAGGCAAACAATTGAGCTCAAGAGTAATTTCTTACAGTGTTTTTCTTGAATGGACAAATGAATGAATTGTTTTATAACCTTAAAAAATTGATGATTCAAACTACCTGTAAGAGTGAACCAGGTCACTCAGACTTACATTCCCCCTAAGGGCAACTACAAAATCTGAACAAAGTAACTTTTTAAAAATCTGCCTGAAGCCAGTGAAGAACTAACAAGCTCCTAAGAATCACCAGTATAAGATCTAGAGGAAAATAAAAGATGAAGAATGTTAGCCTGGAATTTGGGGCCACAAATAGAATATATGCTAATTCCAGAGGGACCAGTGTTTGGTAAGACGAACAGGTTTTTAAGTGGCTTCATATAGTAGAGAGACAGAGATTGGAGTTAAAGGTTTGCCTTTGCAGGGATAACTTGGTGAAATCTGAAGTGCTGCACCCTAGGAAAAATGGTAAGTGAGAAATAAAAAGGCCCTTTTAGAGATTACAAGCTCATATCAATCCCTTAACATATTGTAAAATTCACCCTTTTAAAATGGTCAAGTTAATGGGGTTTGTTTGGGTTTTTATTTTTAATAATGTTTAATGGATTGCTAAAAAAGAACAAAGAAGACCAGTCTTTCACAGACTCTTCCCCTAAAAATAGAAGCGGAGGGAAAATTTTGCAACTCATTTTATTAGACCAGTATTACCCTGACATCATAACCAGACAAAAGCATCACAAGAAAACTACAAACCAATATTTCTAATATGTATGGACACAAAAATCCTTAACAAAATACCAGCATACTGAGTCTAATTTGAATGGATTGAATGTTAAAAAAATCACATTGTGGCCAAGTAGTATTTATCTCTGCAATGTAAGGGGTGGCTGAACATTAGGAAATCAGTCAACATAATTCATAATAAAAGAACATTCAGAATAAAGGAACAAAATCGACATAGTCTCAATAGATGCAGAAAAAGCACTTGACAAAATCCAAAACTCTTTTGTGATAGAAACACTCAAACTACCAGTAGCAGAAAAGTTCCTCAACCTGATAAAGATTATCTTAGAGAAACACATGGTAACATCATTCTTAATGAAAAAAGACTAGTTATTTTCCCCTTTAGATCAGGAATAAGATAAGAATTGTTGCTATTAGCAGCACTTCTATTCAACATTGCACTAGAGAGTCTAGCCAGGGAAATGAGAAAGGAAGAAAAAAGAAGCCATCCAGAATTTAAAGAAAGAAATTAAACCGTATGATCATTTGCCTAGAAAAATCCTAAAGAATACACATACTCTCACACATGTGTGTGCGCACTCACGTGTGCAAACACACACACACTGCTATTAGAACCAATAAGCAAATTTAGCAAAATCATAAGGTACAAGATAAGTAAACAAAAATGAATTATATTTCTGTATGTTAGCAATGAACCACTGTAAAGAATAAGTAGTTGAGATAAACATAACCAAAGAAGTTCAAGATTCATACACTGGAAGCTATAAAACATTGTTGAGAGAAGTTAGAGAAAATCTAAATAAATAATAGGCATTTTACAGTAATGGATTGGAAGACTCAGTATTATCAACAAGGTAATTCTTCCAAATTGATCTATAAATTCAAGCAATCCTTGTCAAATTCCAGCAGGAATTTAGGGGAGGCAAGGTTAGAAATTGACAAGTTGGTATTAAAATTAATATGGAGGGCGGTGCCTGTGGCTCAAAGGAGTAGGGCACTGGCCCCATATGCAGGATGTGGTGGGTTCAAACCCAGCCCTAGCCAAAAACTGAAAATAAATAAATAAAAAAAATAAAATTAATATGGAAATACAAATGACTTTCAGTTTGAAAAAGTATCCCTGCAAATTTGAAAAAGAACAAAGTTAGAGGACTTTCACTGCTTGATTCGAAGACTTATTATAAAGCCATTATAATTAAGACAATGTAGTAGTGGCACCAAGAAGCCCCTATTAATCAGTGGAACAGAAGTGAGAGTCCAAAGGGAAATTCTTGAATTTTATAGTCAATTTACTGTTGACAAAGTAGCTAAGACAATTCAAAAGGGAAAAGATAGTTGTTTTTCAACAAATGGTTCCAGGACAATTAGATACCCATGTGCCAAAAAAAGAACATGGATCCTTACCTCACCACATTTATAGAAAGTAACTCAAAGTGGATCATAACCTATGTGTAAGAACTAAAACCATGAAACTTCTGAAAGAAAACATATGACATAGTTTCTTTGTGACCTTGGGTGAGTGATGTGTTCTTAGATACCATACCAAAAGCACAATCTATGAAAGAAGAAAAATATGACAAACTGGGCTTCAACAAAACTTTTGCATTTGAAAAAATACTAATAAGAAAATGAAAAGACAAACCTCATACAGAGAGAAAATGTTTGCAAGTTTACATCTCATTAAGGACTTATATCCAATATATAAAGAACTCTTAAAATTCAATAATAATGAGTCAAACTACTAAATTTAAAACTGCATAAAAAATTTTAGATATTTTGCTGAAATTAGTTTGGAGAAGACAAATGGATATGTAACTAAAATATTTGACAATGTGAAGAAAATAGATCAATATTTGGAATCAATAGACTCTCTCCCTAGACTTCAGGAGGAACTAGATCCCCTGAACAGATTTATATTAAGTACTGAGATCAAAGATACAATAAAAAAAATCCCAACAAAAAAAATGCCCTGGTCCTGATGGCTTCACACCAGAATTTTATCAAACCTTCAAAGAAGAGCTTATTCCCATACTGCAGAAATTATTCCAAAAAATTGAGGAGGAATCTTCCCCCAACATATTCTATGAGGCAAACATCACCCTCATACCAAAATCAGGAAAAGACTCAACTAAAAAGGAGAACTTCAGACCAATTTCACTAATGAATATAGATGCAAAAATTCTCAATAAAATCCTAACCGATAGACTGTAGCTTCTGATCAAAAAAGTCATACATCTTAATCAAGTAGGTTTCATCCCAGGAATGCAAGGCTGGTTTAACATATGCAAGTCCATAAATGTTATTCACCATATCAACAGAAGCAAAAACAAAGACCATATGATCCTCTCAATACATGCAGAAAGAACATTTGATGAAATTTAGCATCCTTTTCTAATTATAACACTGAAGAATATAGGCATTTGGTAGCACATTTATTTTTTTTTTATTGAATGATAACTATGTACATTAATGCACTTCTGGGGTACAGTGTGGGGTTTTCACACACAATCCAAAACTCTTCCATCAAACTGGTTAACATAGCCTTCATGTCATTTTCTTAGTTATTATTTTAAAATGTTCACATTCTACTCTTAGAAAGATTCACCCAGGTAAGATAAACCTCAGAAGTGATCCCTCCAATCCTCCTCCCTCCATCCATTCCCCCCTGCCTTCTCCCTCCCCCCTCCCCGTATTCTTAGGCTGTTATTAGGTTATAGCTTTCATATAAAAGGTATAAATTAGTTTCATAATAGGGGTATGTACATTGGATACTTTTCCTTCCATTCTTGTGATATTTTGCTAAGAAGAACATTTTCCAGTTCCATCCATGTGAACGTGAAGGACGTAAAGTCTCCATCTTTCTTTATGGCTGCATAGTATTCCATGGTGTACATATACCACAGTTGGTTGATCCATTCGTGGATCGATGGGCACTTGGGCTTCTTCCATGAGGTAGCACGTTTCTTAAACTGATTAAGCCATCTACGACAAACCCTCAGATAATGTTTTACTGAATGGAGTAAAACTGAAAACTTTTCTACTTAGTACTAGAACCAGACAAGGTTATCCTCTATCACTACTACTAGTCAACGTAGTGCTAGAAGTTCTAACCAATACAGTCAGGCAAGAGAAGAAAATAAAGGGCATACAGCTGGGTACAGAGGAGATCAAACTTTCCCTCTTTGCAGATGATATGATATTGTACTTAGAGAACCCCACAAGACTTCTAGAAGTGATCAAAAAGTACAGTAATGTCTCAGTATTATATTACAGTACTTTATTACAAAAAATACAGTAATGACATTGATATAAAATCATTGTCCACAAGTCACTAGCCTTTGTATAGGCCAATAACAGCCAAGATGAGAAGCTAATTAAGGACATAATCTCCTTCACAGGAGCTTCAAAGAAAATGAAATATCTAGGAATATACCTAATAAAAGAGGTGAAGGAACTCTATAGAAAATTACGAAACCCTAAGAGAAGAAGTAGCAGAAGATATTCACAAATGGAAGAACATATCATGCTGATGTCTGGGAAGAATGAATCAACATTATTAAAGTGTCTATACTTCCCAAAGCAATGTACAGATTCAATGCCATCACTATTAATATACCAACATCATACTTTCAAGACTTGGAAAAAATAATTTTTCATTTTGTATGTAATCAGAAAAAACCTCATATAGCTATGGCAATTCTTAGTAATAAAACAAAGTCAAAGGCATCAGCCTGTCAGACTTAGGCTGTACTACAAGGCCATAGTGATCAAAACAGCATAGTATTGGCATAAAAACAGAGACATAGACATCTGGAACTGAATAGAAAACCAGGAAATGAAACTAACATCTTATAGCCATCTAACCTTCGATAAATCAAATAAGCACATACACTGGGGGAAAGAATCCCTATTCAATAAATGGTGCTGGGAGAACTGATACTAGACCCTGTACACCTTTCTCCACAAAAATTGATTCAATATGGATAAAAGACCTAAATTTAAGGTATGAAATGATAAAAAATCCTCAGAGAAAGCATGGGAAAAACATTTTAAGATATTGGCTTGGGGAAAGACTTTATGAAGAAGACTTTGTGGCAATTGCAACAACAACAAAAATTAACAAATGGGACTTAATTAAACTGAAAGCTTCTGTACAGCTAGGGAGACAACAACCAAAGCAAATAGCCTACACAATGGGAAAGGATATTTGCATATTTTGATCGGACAAAAGCTTGATAACTAGTATCTACAGAGAACTAAATCCACATAAAAAGAGCCAAAAATTCCTTATATCACCAGACGAATGGCTAACAAACATGAAAAAATGCTCATCATCCCTAATTATTAGAGAACTGCAAAACAAAACTACCCTGAGATATCATCTAACCACAGTGAGAATGGCCCACATCACAAAATCTCAAAACTGCAAGTGCTGGCATGGATGTGGAGAGAAGGGAACACTGGAGGTGGGGACTGCAAACTAATACAACCTTTTTGGAAGGAAATATGGAGAACCCTCAGAGATCTCAAACTTGACCTCCTATTTGATCCTGCAATCTCATTACTGGGCGTCTACCCAGAAGGAAAAAAATCCTTTACCATAGGATACTTGGACTAGACTGTTTATCGCAGCTCAATTTACAGTCACCAAAATGTGGTAACAACCTAAATGTCCACCAACCCAGGAATGGATTAGTAAGCTATGGGATGTGTACACCATGGAATACTATTCAGTCATCAAAAGATGGAGACTTTAACATCTTTTGTACTAACCTGGATGGAAGTGGAACACATTATTCTTAGTAAAGTATCATAAGAATGGAGAAGCAAAAATCCTATGTACTCAATTCTGATATAAAAACAGTTAATGATCTAGTACACAGCGGGGGAGTAGGAGAACAGGAGGGCAGAGGGAAGGAGGGAGGGGGTGGGGTCACGGTGTGTGACAAAACTTTTGGGGATGGGACACAATTATGAGAGGGACTTGCCTAACAAATGGAATCAGTGTAATCTGGTTCTTTGTATCCTCAATGAATCCCCAACAATTAAAAAAAATTAATAATAATGAGTCAAACTACTAAATTTAAAAATGCACAAAAATTTAAATATTTTGCTGAAATTAGTTTGGAGAAGAAAATGGATAGATAACTAAAACATGAACGGATGATAAACGTCATTAGTCATTAAGGAAATGCAAATTAATACACGTAGTAGAGTGAAATAACTATTATAATCAAAAGACAGTCAATCCAACAGTACTAAGTGTTGGCAAGGATGCAGAGGAATTGAGACCCTTGCGCCTTGCTGATGGGGATGTAGAATGGTATAGCTACTTTAGAAAAAAAATTGGAAGTGTTTTGAAAGTTAATTTCTGGAAACATAAATTTACTGTGTGATCCTGCAATACTCAAGAGAAAACAGATGAGCACTCAGAGACAGGTATGTGAATGTTTATATTAGTAACAAATTCATGATTGTGAAAACCTGGAAACAATATAAATATTCTTAAATTTATGAATAAATAAACATCGTATGTTGTATGGTTAGAATTGAATTCTATTTAGCAATTAAAGGAATGAACTTCTGATACATGCTGAAACAAAGGTGAACTTCATTATTCTAAGTAAAAGAAGCTAGACTAAAAAGATTATGTATTATATGATTACATTTATATGAAATTCTTGAAAAACAAATTTATAGAGAAGGTAATCAGGACACTTGTTGCTTAAGGTGAGAATAGGAGTTAACCATAAATAATCATAGGGAACATTTTGGGGTGATGAGAATGTTTAAAACTGGATTGTCATGATTGTTGCATAACTGTAAATTTACTAAAATTGTAATTGGCTGAAAGTGTTCTCCCGAAATTCATGTCCAAATCCTATCCCCCAATGTGACACTATTAGGCGATGGGGCCTTTCAGAGGTAATTAGGTCACAAAGGTGGGGACCTCATGGATGGGAGGGATTAGTTTCCTTATAAAAGGGATTCCAGAAAGCTCTCTAGCCTTCTTTTCCACAATGTGAGGTTACAACAAGAACCTGATAGTCTGCAACCTGGAAGAAGGCTCTTAACAGAATTTGACCATACTGGCATCATGATCTCAGACTTCCAGCCTCTAAATCTGTGAGAAATAAATTTCTATTTTTTATAAGCCACACTAGTCTTTGATATTCTGTTATAGCAGCACACATTAAGACAGTTTACAGTGCCTACATTTTAATGGTATATAAGTATACTCAGTAAAGCTTTTTAAAAAGAATAACAGTTTATTAAGTCTCATAGTTCTGTGGGTTGTTTGGTCTGAGCTGTGATATTCTCACTTAGGACTTCACTATAATTGTGGTCAGTTATTGGCCAGGGCTACCATCATCTGAAGGCTTGATTGGGCTGTATTTCCAGGATATATTACTCATGTGCCGGTTAGGTTAGCTATTACCTAATCTATCTAATTGTGGCCCTTCCATTGGCCCCTTCTAATTAGCGATATTCCTCAAGAAGAAGTAGGAACTGACAATCCAGTTAATGGCTCAATGCAGAACAAAGTGTCAATTCTGTTTATCATAGAAGTCATGAGGCTGTTGACATTCCAGAGAGCTGGTTAATAAAGGTGTGGATGAGTGATTAAGAATCATTTCAGAAAAGTGTGCAGGGTAAGAGATAGTGTCGCAGACATCTTTGGAAAAGAAATGCTACATTTATCTCAACTGTTTTTGTTATTATCCCTAAGTTATTGTTATTAGGAATTCATATCATTAAAGAGTAAATTATGTAATATACCTCAAATGTCAACAATTTTTAGATTAATTGCTCTCTTAAAATATCATTGTATTTACTGCCTTATAGAGAGAACTTGAATATTCTACATTTCATTACTTAAATGTTTTTTATTTGGAAAAATTAATATTTTCCAACAATAGTGCTTCCTGATCATCATCAATTATGATTTTTGGTATATTCAGTTTAGTAGGTTCAGATTTAACTAGTGTTTATTGATAACCTATTTATGTACAACATCTAGAAATGTGGGTATTATCCACATTAAAGGAGGAGAAAAAGTTTGCCATTACTAAGTGCAGAAATCAAGATTTGAACCTGGTTCATCTGAAACTCAACCCAATGATGACTCTTTTTGTTTTTCTTGCTTTGTCACCCCTGGTAGAGTGCCATGGCATCAGAGCTTATAGCAACCTCAACTTCTTGGGCTCAAGCGATCTTCTTGCTTCAGGCTTCCAAGTAGCTGGGACTATAGGTGCCCACCCTGATGCCGGTTATTTTTAGAGACAGGGTCTTGTTCTTGCTCAGTCTGGTCTCGAACTCATGAGTTCAAGAGTTCAATCTGCCTGCCTCAGCCTCCCAGAGTGCTAGGATTACAGGCATGAGCCACTGTGCCCGGCCTCAGTGTTGCCTCTTAAAAACTCTCTTTACTTAAGAAAAAAAATCCAATTTTAAAAACCCTGCATATTGAAAAGTACACAGATTATCAGCCTATAGCAAGGTGAACTTTCATATATATATATATATATATATTTTTTTTTTTTTTTTTTTTTTTTTTTGAGACAGAGCCTCAAGCTATCCCGCTGGGTAGAGTGCCATGGCATCACAGCTCATAGCAACCTCCACCTCCTGGGCTCAAGCAAGTCTCCTGCCTCCACCTCCCAAGTAGCTGGGACCACAGGCGCCCGCCACAACGCCCGGCCATTTTTTGGTTGCAGCCATCATTGTTGTTTGGCGGGCCCGGGCTGGGGATTCGAACCCACCACCTTAGGTGTACGTGGCTGGTGCCTTAGCTGATTGAGCCACAGGCGCCGAGCCTAAACTTGAACTTTGAAAAAAAATTTTTTTTTTTTTGAGACAAAGCCTCAAGCTGTTGCCTTGGGTAGAGTGTTGTGGCATCACAGCTCATAGCAATCTCCAACTCCTGGGCTCAAGTGATTCTCCTGCCTCTGTCTCCCAAGTAACTGGGACTACAGGCATCTGCCCCAATGCATGGCTATTTTTTGGTTGCAGTGTCATTGTTGTTTGGCAGGCCCAGGCTGGATTCGAACCCGCCAGTTCAGGTGTATGTGGCTGGCACCTTAGCTGCTTGAACCACAGGAGCTGAGCCCTAATTAGTATTTTGTAACATGTCAATGGTAATAAAATAATTGGACCAATAATGTTTTAGTTTATGAAATGTCATCAATTAACTCCACAAGTATTTGTTGAGTACCTGTTATTGCTAAGCATTATGAGTTGCAATTAAATTTGAAGAACACTGATGGGTAATTATTCTATAACTATCAAGCACCTTTGTCCTACCAATCATCTTTAATTGTAAGCTAAGTGTCTGTACACGATTCATATACTTTCGAAGAGAATTTCTCATCAGAGAATATAGCACAATTAAAAAGTTTAATAAGTTATTTGTGATGCCTCACAGGATTCTTATAATTCTAGAGAGGTCTTAATAATCTGTGTTAAAGAAAGAGGGAAGAATTAGCCAAATCAATAGTTTCGTAGGACCATACCTTGAATGCATGGTTGTTATAGAAACGGTCATCTACTTTAGACCCCCATTCTGCTGGATCAAAGTTGGTTTCTAAATGATAAAAATATAATAATTTCAGATTATTATTATTTTTTTTGTTTGTTTTTTTTTGAGACGGAGCCTCAAGTTATCCCCCTGGGTAGAGTGCCATGGCATCACAGCTCACAGCAACCTCCAACTCCTGGGCTCAAGCGAGTCTCCTGCCTCCGCCTCCCAAGTAGCTGGGACCACAGGCACCTGCGACAACGCCCGGCCATTTTTTGGTTGCAGCCATCATTGTTGTTTGGTAGGCCCGGGCTGGGGATTCGAACCCGCCACCTTCAGTGTACGTGGCTGGCACCTTAGCTGATTGAGCCACAGGCGCCGAGCCGCAAAGCATTTTTAAGAAATGTATTGGAAGGAAATAATGCCAACACGTATGAAATAAACAAGATTTAGTTTTTTATCCTCAGATCTCAAAAAAAAAAAAATCACTGATACCAGCATAGTCTTAGAGTAGTAAAATTTAAGAAAGCTTAGTTTTTAAGCAAACAAAAATACTGATCTTCACCATTACCCTGGAAATCTGCATTGTAAACTCAGCTCAAAAGTTATATTTATATTTTTCCAGTTTTTTGAGGGGGGGGCCAGGGCCAGATTTGAACCCACCACCTCCGGTATATGGGTCTGGTGCCCTACTCCTTGAGCCAAGTGCGCTGGATTTCACAGAAGCTCAGGACAGAAGCCGCTCAGAATCATACACTACAACCCCAGCTTAGGAGGATATTCTAAGTGAACTGGGAGTAGAGAGAGCACAGTCCTTCCCACTTGCATGACTTTTCTGCCAAAACTGATAGGCCTTGGGGTCCATGAGGTCTTCTGAGGTGTCTAAAAGACTACCAGAATCCTGGGGCTCACAATTTTAAAACCACTGATTTGACCCATTACCCATCTTCTTTCTGGAAGAAAAATTAAATGAGTTGCAAGAATCACAAAAATAATAACATGGCTGAGTCACGTCACTCTGTCAAACTCAAAAGAGTTGAGGTTCTTAGCCACCTTGCTCCCTCTCAGAGCAGATCCCTCAGGAGTTACAACGCACTCCTTCAGAAGTGAGAGGCTGACTGTTCTCTGGGCAAAGCTATAACTTCAAAATGCCTCTCATTTCATGTTCTGACAGATCACCTGTTTGCTGCCACTGCCGGCCCCCACCTAATCGCTCAGATTTTGCCAGAGGCAGGTTGCCTGACTCAGTTTTCTGTGCTTTTTCATGCTTCCCGACCCTGTGTGTTTGCTCAGTATCTTCACCTAGTGGTGAAGCAACCCTCCCATCCTAAAAATAGAAGAGGAGAAGGAGATTTACAAAAATATATCAAGTTTCCCTTCCCCTTCACAGCCCAGGAAAAGTGGGCATACGCTTTAAATCTAATTGTCTCTAGGCTCAAATTAGAATCAAGGATCACGCCTCCACGTGTCTGGAATCATCCTTCCCATGCAATTATTTTCAAGTTGTGCTTACCTTGTTTGAAAAGTGCCTTATAAACAGGATTATATCCTTTTAGTAACCGTAGTATAGATGTCATCGCAGCCATCACCCACGTTAACACTCATAAACTGTTACATAGTAAAACGGAGACATGACAAATTCTAAGAAGACGTTTTTCACTGGCCTCATTTTCTCAGGTGGGGGTGGACTGCATTACTGACTCGGGCTACACCATACTCAGCTCTCCATCCAAGGCTACCTGGATTCAAACCAAAGGTAAAAGGAAAATCTGCTTTACACCCAATGATTTTAGCTATAAATGCATCCAGATAAATGACTTCAAGTGGAATTTAAAACTTAATGTGGCTGCTTTCTCAGTAAGTTTTACTGCTCAGTGGTGAGTGCTTAGGTAAGCTGGTACTATCTGTTGAAATTTGCATCAAACCAGGGACAGCGTCACTCTTGTATATTTTTACAAATGGTTACAAAATTTCCCAAGTCTAAACAACCCCAGAGGTGAAGGGATTGATGTGGTTTCAACAGATTACCAAATTCAGCCTCTGTTCTAGGCAGGTCAATAATAGACTCACCTGGACAGATAGCTCGTCTGGTTTTGCTTTTAAATTGAACTTAACACTAACAACTGTTTGCTCGCTCAGCCACACGCCATATTGAGACCTTTTCATGCACATGATATTAACTGCTCCTGATGGATGTCAGGACAACTTTTTTACCCATTGTACATAACAGAAAACTCCCAACCATGCCTCCTTGTACCAAGCCCTTCTCTCAGTTGAACTCTCCAATTAAAGTCTTTCTTCACCTACTCAAACCTCCTGCTTTAGAGCAGGACTGGGACATGGCTTTCTTTATCAATGCTTTATCAACATCTAGAATTGAATTAAGACATTTATATTCTACATTTAGAAAGATTCACATGTGCCCTTGTAAGATGAACCATCGGCATGAGATGAAGGCTATGTTACAGTTTGATGAAAATATTTCAGATTGTATATAGAACCAGCACACTGTACCCCATGACTGCATTAATGTACACAGCTATGATTTTTTTTTTTTTTTTGAGACAGAGCCTTAAGCTATCCCCCTGGGTAGAGTGCCATGGCATCATAGCTCACAGCAACCTCCAACTCCTGGGCTCAAGTGAGTCTCCTGCCTCCGCCTCCCAAGCAGCTGGGACCACAGACACCCGCCACAACACCCGGCCATTTTTTGGTTGCAGCCGTCATTGCTGTTTGGTGGGCCAGGCTGGGGATTTGAACCCGCCACCTTAGGTGTACGTGGCTGGCGCCTTAGTCGATTGAGCCACAGGCGCCGAGCCCACACAGCTATGATTTAATAATAAAAAAAAAAATCTAGAATTGAGAAATCTGCTGTTAGTTAGCTGCCAACTCACCCTCCTTGTCTAACCTCTACTTTACTTTCTACAGTGTGGTGAAATCAGAACCCAACTGACTCAAGTTGGCACAGACATACTCAAGTTGATGTCCTTTCTTTGGCCATTATCAAATGGGGCAGGATATGTTTTCTCAAAGTTTTTAACTATAAAACTTTGCATCCTGATATATGAATTCCAATGGAATTTGAAAATTAATGTTGCTTCCTTGGGAATTTGGGCACAACACTTAATATCACTGGGATATCACTGGGATTCATTGAGCACAGACTGACAGCCATTGTTACACAGATGCGTTCCTTTGATCTTAGATATTTGCACACTGCCTGATATAAAAATTTCAAAACCAAATTACACAAACTGCTATTGAAAGCCAGTAATAGCTACATCACTGAAGGAACCCCTTAGTCAAAAGGAGGCACCCATAAAATGTTCTATGTGTTTCCAAACTGCTTTCAACATTATTAATATTAGAAACAAATTAGAAGCGTGACTTTTTCAGGAATGTATAGGTCTCAGTGCTAAAAACAACCAATGTCATTTGTTACATTAACTTGTTGCCCTTTAAATTGAGAAGCAAGTGATTTTTTAATACATGGTCTTTATTTGGTTTGGTTAAGTGATAGATTAGATGATGGCCGTCAAATATTCACTCTCTCCTCCCCATTCTTCATGGAAGCAGTGCCTTTCTCGACTCCCTTGAGTTTGGACTTAACCGTGTTACTTGTTTTTGTTTTGTCGAAAGAGATATTAGTAAACATGACACAAGAAAAGGCTTAAACTGAGCTTGTTGAATCAGAATTGCTTTTGCCTGGCATTTTTGCCAGTCACTGTAAGAAGAACATTAAGCTCCAAACAGCCACTTACCCAAACAGGGGATGAGATGCATGGAATAGTCTGAACCCAATCTGGAGCTTGAAGCCAAGCCCACCAAACCCCAACTAGGACACACCTAATCCCAGCCAACTCACAAATGCGTAAAGAAAACATGACTATGTTTGGATGCCTGATTCTTCTTCTTCTTATTATTATTTTTAGTATTTTTGTCACAAAGCATTATCATAGTTGACTTACACACAGACTTTCTAAAAGATCACATATTATTCAAAGAACTGTTCCTTGCAAGTAATAGCAACCTACCTGAAACTAACCCACACAAAGAAAAAATAATTAATTAACTGGACCTGTGGTTTTAGCCAAAACGGTACTTGAATCCTCTATTAATACGACTCAACTGGTTTTATCAGAAATACACGCCGTCATCATCTCTTAGCTCTGTTTTCCTCTGGATCAGTTTCATTCTCAGAGAAGACCCCACCATGGGTTGGTAAGGGTGGTCTCTAGGTTTGCCTTCTACCAGAAGGATAATCTAGAAGAAACACAGCATCTCTTTCCGAAAATTTCCTAAAGCCCCAGGACTGATGCTTCCTCATTGGGTAATAGATCAGCCACATATCCCAGAGTAATTATTCTAGCTGGGAGAGAGGCCTCTGGTTGGTCAGGTATGGGTCACGTGACCATCACTGGACCAAAAGAAAGAAATGGGTCCTCTGGGAAAAAATAAGACTCTATTACCAAAATTGTTGCACAGAGGCAAAAAGATCAGAAGATCATGACAGACAGAGCTACATAGCATTCGAATTTTTTTTCTGCCTTAATGTAAACAGCCCCTTCATTATAGCTTCAAACAAGAGGTGCTATTGTGCCTCTTAAGACATCTCTCGGCCAGGCCCTGCCATTGGTTTTAGGCGTTATGCCTCAACTCGGCTGTGCTGAATGACACTCCACATTTCACTTGTCCTCCTATTTTCCTAGTCTCTTGGCCTATTTGGGTTGTGGTTGTTTGGTCAGAACAGAGGGCTTTAGTTCCCTCCACACTAACCAGAGGGAAATGATCAAACCTAGAAACTAAAAAAAGCTAGAAACCAACCTCTGCCAGTTTTGTAAAAACTAACCTAAATGTATGGCCAAATCTTGGATTTAAAACGAGTAAATTATAATTCCGTACTTCTGAGCTGTTCTGAACAAGTACAAGGAACAAGGCCTCTCAAAGCCCAGTTTTCAAACCAAGCCTGGATATTGGCCACCACTTTGGTAAAGAGCTATGCCTTTGTGACTTCCCAAGGGTGACTGCCAATAAGTTATCACTCTCTACTAATTTTAAAGCAGGCGCAACATCATGTCAAATATGGAATGGTCTGTGCAAACTAGCCCATTACTATTAATAGCCCTGGGCAGATCATCCTGCGCACAGGGACACATATGCCCTGCTTCCACTCGGGACTCCAGTACAGATGGAGTCATGCATTTGGCAACGAGTTGGGTTCTCTTCACTGGTTTGATGGGGCACTGACAGTCTTTTAGGCAGTGATTCATCACTTTATTCCTAAAGGCAGAGCACTATCTTAACTCCCTTTTTTGTCCCAGTATCCTCCCAATCACTTTTATACCCAGTGAATACGCGTACAAGGCAAACTGAAACTCCCTGTAAGGTTTCCGTCTCCACAATCAAATCAGACAAATGTCTCAGTGCAAGGATAGATGAACTATGTTTTCATTGCTGCTGAATAATTTTAACAAATAAAGACCAGATTTGCTGGGTGCAGTGGTATGTGCCTGTAATCCCAGCTACCCAGGAGGCTGAGACAGGAGGATCACTTAAGTCCAGGAGTTCTGGCCATTTTGCCTGAGCCAGCAGATGGTCACCTTTATTTAAAACACAATTTCAATAAATGTTTTTATTATCTGTGAAAAAAAAAAAAAGTCCAGGAGTTCTGGGCTGTAGTGCGCGATGCCAATCGGGTGTCTGCACTAAGTTTGGCATCAATATGGTGACCCCCTGGGAGCAGGGTGCCACCAGGTTGCCTAAGGAGGAGTGAACCAGCCCAGGTCAGAAATGGAGCAGGTCAAAGCTCCTATGCTGATCAGTAGTGGGATTGTACCTGTGAATACCCACTGCATTCCAGCCTGGGCAACATAGTGAGACCCCATCTCTTAAAAAAAATGAAAAATAAAGACCAGCTTAATCTAAACTGTAAAATGATAACTTGTATCAAATCAGGCATTGGTTAAAATAAACATACAGGTAATTAAAGGTAAGCCAGGCATCATTTTTTTTCTGTTCTTTTTTTTTTTCTACGCAGCTGTTTTTTTTTTTGGTCGTAGTTGTTGTTTGGCAGACTGGGGCTGGATTTGACTCAGCCAGTTTTGGTGTGTGTGGCTGGTGCGTCAGCCGCTTGAGCTACAGGTGCCCAGCCTAGGCATCAGTTTTTAGTCATGTCAAAATAGAAGGAGGTTGGAGATTGTGATGAGGGTTCCAACTACTCTCTGAACATTTTTTAAAAGCCCATACTAACAAATAAATAGATTAAAACACACTTTCCAATCCTGTGTCAGACATTGATGGACATAAGATTTTCCTGTCCTTCTCTCATGTCGGAAGATGCCCTGAGCTCGGGAATTGCATAAAATGAAAATACATATCACAAGAGCAATGATGGCTTCTAGGAAGGATTTTCCAAGTGATCTGAAAAAGAAGAAACCTCAAGAACATGCATTATGCCCCTGGAGGTGTGATATGAAGATGATGGGCCTCTCGTTCCATGACAAGAGCTTAGTGACAATGCTGAGTACAATCTTTGACCCTCAAACACAGCTGATCACTAGTTGATCAGGAAGAAACAGCCATTCTAATTTGAAAAAACAATAGTTATTTTAGAATACACAAAGTTTGGGGAAGAAAGGACAGAGATAATCAGTACACTGGAAGTTGTAGATTTACAAGGAGGTCTTCCAAATGGTGCAAAACGTTATTCTTCTGCTGATGGAAGTTGCAGTTGTGAACAGCTACATCCTTCACGCGTTAGATAACAGGAAAAGTGGAAAGAAGTGCAGGGATGCTTTTCTTACAGGAGAAATCACACCTCTCAGTTTATGAGCAATGGGAGGAACAGAAATGCAGTAAAGAGGGGAAGACCCTCACCTCTGACACTGAGGAAAGGGTAACTGGGAAGATTCACTGTATAACGGAAAATGAAAAATAATCAGCAAAGGATTGTAAGATTCGCAGCAGAAGAAACGAGGAAGGTGGAAGGAGAGAAACCACTTTCTACTGTGAGACATGCAAGAGGAAGCCTGGACTGCATCCTGGAAATTGCTTCAAGAGATATCACACTCAAAAGAATTATAAAGAAAAATAAACAGAAACACTTTAATGATTTTATGTAACCAAAAAATAGATAATAAAATATTGTCCAGTGAGTTCACATTTATGTTTTTCTCCTTTAAAACTTTAGGATGATTCTAAGTAATCCTCCAACCATTTTCCCACCTAAGGTAAATAAAGAGCTGGAGAGTTTGCAGGTAGCAGAAAAATTGGATTGAAAAGGGTGTTAAGAATGGTGTTATTTTATGAATGCCATTTATATGATTAACTATTAGAAGAAGTAAGATGTATTTGCAGGACCACCCCAAATCTCCGCTATAATATTTCCCATCAAACACATTCTAGCGTCATTCTCTAAGAATTATTATCAAGAAGGCCAAACCATGAACCGAGCCTGGGATGTTTTTATCTAACAGAAGAGTAAGATAAAATTCTAAATGTGCCAATAACTTCCCTAGTTTCTTAAATGATCAATGATCATCCAGGGCTAAAGCTTAGGGATTTCCCACCTCCCTGCCCCCTCTACCACCCAGAGATTTAACTTCCTTCTTGATGGTAGGCTAAAGAATTCTACAAGATAATTTTCCAACGGCTAATTTTTTTTTTTTTAACAACAATAGGACAAGTGAAGTTTGGCTTTTACTACTGCTTCACTGTTTACAAAGACCTTCACATAAATTATCTTAGTTATCAGTTAAATGATCATCTCATTTAAAACATCAGCTACACGTGCAGAAAGCCCCGGTACAGATAGGCATCTGTGTGCACATTTACCTCTGGGTACGCACCTTCATTATGGGAGGAGGAGCGTCACTATCTTGACTTAGAAACACCATGACTTCACATACACTCATTAATCCATCATGTGAGATGAGTAGATAGTAGCTATTATTAAGACTCTGATTTCTTAGTTAAAAAAACTGACACAGCCAGTTATTTAATGAAAAGAACCATGGTTGTTAAGAGTAAATGAAGGAAGCCAGGTTGCTGGTACGCCAATTCGAGGGCACCGTCTTCCTAGTGGAACAGGATTGGCTGGCTGATCACAGAGACAAACCCAACACATGCGTCAAAACAGCAGCTGTCCAGGTGTCTTCTCTTCCTCCTGACACAATCACCTGGGCTCAGCACCACCCCACCAAGCACTATCCTCTATAAAATTCTTATTACGGGACCCCATGTACAGTGTCAAACGTCTCTGGCATCATGTCATAAAATTCTTATGACCACTCTGTGAGTTGGTACCATTATTATGTGCATTTTGCAGATGAAGAACTGGAAGCTCAGAGGGGTTAAGCTACATTCTAAGATCACACAGCCAGGAAAGCTGTGGAGCTGAAGTTTAAATCCAGCTTTCCTGGACTGAAGTCTGTGCCTGTCTTTCAGCCACCATAAACTTCACTGCCCACATCTGCTTCCCACTTGCCTCCTTCCTTTCTTTCTCTTTTACACCACTTTGCAAAATCAGAAGATACCATAGTGGACCAAAAAAAGAAAAAAATAGCTTTTTCTGACAAAGCCTTCTCTTCTCAGTGTTACTCAGGTGAGAATTTTTTTTCTTTTTTTTTGGAGACAGAGTCTCACTATGTCGCCCTCAGTAGAGTGCTGTGGCATCACAGCTCACAGCAACCTCAAACTCTTGGGCTTAAGAGATTCTCTTGTTTCAGCCTCCCAAGTAGCTGGGACTATAGGCGCCCACGACAAAACCAAGCTATAGTTGTCATTGTTGTAGTTGTCATTGCTGTTTGGTAGGCCAGGGCTAAATTTGAACCCACCAGCTCCAGTGTATGTAGCTAGCGCCCTAGCAGTTGAGAATGTTCTATCAAGAACTCTGGGGAAACGCTAAGTCTCATTAGATTTACTTTACTTTTCTTGTGAACTCCCAGAATCAATGTGGTTCACAGCTGGGTATTTAGCATATACAAGGACTATAATTTACGTATCTAGCCTCCACTGAGTTTGGTCTTGCAAATAAACAAGTTTCCTCCACAGATAATACTGACCACCATGGCTGCAAATATTAGTAAAGAGTTAGACAATTCATAAGCATGAGAACGTTGGGGACAAGAGCTCCATCAATGGTACGGCAGCTTTGCCTACAAGTCCTTATGCAAAGCAACATCAGGGAAGGTGAACATCTTCAGGAATGTCTAAAGGTGCATTTCCAAAACTGCTTAAAAAAAAGGAAAGAAAAGAGTTTTGAAATTTGCACCAGAAGGCTGGGCGCCTGTGGCTCAACCGGCTAAGGCGCCAGCCACGTACACCTAAGGTGGCAGGATCGAATCCCCAGCCCTGGCTCGCCAAACAACAATGATGGCTGCAACCAAGAAATGGCCGGGCATTGTGGCAGGCACCTGTGGTCCCAGCTACTTGGGAGGCGGAGGCAGGAGACTCCCTTGAGCCCAAGAGTTGGAGGTTGCTATGAGCTGTGATGCCATGGCACTCTACCCAGGGGAATAGCTTGAGGCTCCTTCTCAAAAAAAAAAAAAAAGAAAGAAATTTGCACCAGAAAAACAAATATGTAAAAAGGAGAGGAAGAACTTATAAGAAACTTTTTTTTTTTGCAGTTTTTGGCCGGGGCTGGGTTTGAACCAACCACCTCCAGCATATGGGGCTGGCCCCCTACTCCTTTGAGCCACATGTGCTGCCCAGAAACATTTTTTGCTAGAAGAATTCCAGTGGGTTTTTGTTTTGTGTTGTTTTCCTTTATTACTGTCCTAGATGCCCTGTCAAGGTTAGGCTCTTTTATTTTTTTTTTCTCTACATGTAGTGGGGTGTTTAGCTCTGGGCACAGGCCCAACAGAAGCTCTGCACGGCCTCACACAAACCCCATGATTTCTTCTTGCCTCTTCCTCCACATTCCTCCCCTTCCCCCAAATCAAGGACTACCAAGTATCCAGTAGGAAGAGTCATTCAGTGTCTAAACAAAGATTCTTAACCTTTACTGTTTCGTAGTCTCTTTTCACAACTCAGTGAAGTCCACTGAGGGCTTCTGGAAATAATGATTTCAATTGCATCAAATTAACTATATAAGATAATTAGGAAAAGCAGTTATGCTGAAATAATTATAATAATTTTTAATTACGGTTTAGTAATGTATGTGCTTCTTTATTAATGTCTGAAATAGAAAGATCTACAGGGTAGATTTAATATTTATGATAACATTTAAGCAGTGATGAGCACAAAGGATATTTTGAGACAAGATGTCTCACAACCAACAACTGTTCTATAATATATGACAGGGTGCCGATACTACTATGGGTTTTGTCCCTATTTGCAATGAATGGAAAAACTACATTTTTAACTAAATCCTAGGAAATAAAAAGAGGTAATGTTTTCCCTCCTAAGTTCATAGACCTCACTGTGACTTGAAACTTAATCTCCAATTGTGGCAGTATTGAGAGCTAGGGACTTTAAGAGGAGATGGTATCATAAGAACCCAGTTCTTATTGAATGGATCAATCCATTCCTGAGTTAATGTGTTAATGGATTAATGGATCAATGGGTTATCACGAGAGGGGAGCTGGTGGCTTTATTAGAAGAGGAATAGACCTGAGGTGCATGTAACCACACTCAGCCTCTTCACCATGCACCCAGCAAGGCAGCCCTTACCAGCGGTGGCCGCCTGAGCTTGGACACTTCAACCTACCTTGTTGTAAGAAATAAATTTCTTTCCTTTAATGAATTACCCAGTTTCAGGTATTCTATTATAAGCAACAGATAACAGACTAATGTAGACCTTGTGAATGTCATCCATGGATCTTTGGTGGAACCTAAAGATCAGAATGCTTTTCCGGGAGACATACGCGCTGGTTTTAAATCTTCCTTACACTTTTTTACCCCAGGAGTGCTGCCCTCTCCCTGCCTCGCCTCCTTGGTCTGTAGAGCATCCCTCACTAAAGGAAGACCTCATGCTTCACAGCTGAGTTCCCAGCGCCTGTCAGTAAGATTGGTTTAAAATTCACCCTGAATATAGTAGAAACTTTAGGAAGCCGGAAATAATAAAGAGTTTTGTCAGTCTTCTCTACCTATTAAACTTAGAGCTTTAGAAATGTTAATTGGCCTCTAAAAGTTTCATGGTAAAGAGAGCCTATCTGTAAGCACCTGGGCCAGAATAAATCAAAGCAAGGCCTTGTCTACTAAAAATAATATTTTGGTACAATTTAAACTTTGACATGAAAGAAGATGCAGAAAAACATTTTTTTAAGAAAAATAAATAAAAGACCATTAAAATGTCAAAAAATACAAATAAAGAGAGAGAGAGATGGCAGAAAGATTAAAAAAGGAGAAAACAGAAGATTTTAACAAGATTCCCCAAAGCGTGATAATCTGATTGTTATAAGAAATAAACCATTTCTTCACCATGATTGTGCCTGCAGCTTTGGCCAGAGAAACACCTCCGAATATTACCATTCGGTCTCCAAAAATGGCAGTGTTTGACCTCTGTCTCCTTAATACCAAGATGACTGTGCAGAAAAGCAGCTGTCACTCAGTGAAAATTACACTCCTTATCTCTCAGGAATCCAGAAAATTCGGGCAACTTCAAATAAAGGGTCAGCTCTCAAAAACAGTATTTTCCAAAAACGACTACGACTATCTTAAACATATATATATATATAGCTATGCAAATTCCACGTTTCCTTTCATGCTATTTTCAGATTGTTTTTCAAATTAAACATTAGGCTTTGCAGCACAGAGGATGTTAGATTAAAGGGCCGGCTGCCCTTCACAAGGTTTGGGTTTTCCGCATTTGCCCTAGAAATAGATTTTCTCTGGGTGGGCCAGGTGAAATGTAACAAAGTTATTGTTACCTCACTTCCCTTGGCTTTTTGGGTGGAGAAGCCAGATGAAAGAGAAAAAGAGAACAAGAAAAATAAAGGAGTCGCCACAGAGGAAGAGCAAGGAGAGAGAGATGTTGTTTTGAACTCAATGACATCAGGTAGACCTGCCACCAGATTTGCTTTGTTGTTTGGAAAACAAATAGACAAGAGGTAAGAAATAAAAAAAAAAAAAAGTATGAGGTATGACAACGATGAAAGCAGAAACGTTCATTTCTCATTTGGGAATTCAGCGCCAGTCTGCCCAAGATATGAAAATGGGAGCGCAAATAGACTCCACACACTCAGGCCACATTGGACTCTGTCCTGACAAACAGAGGCTGCATTTAATTCATTTCATATGACATTGAACCTTGGCTTAAAGCTCAAGAGAAATGTTCTGCTGGAGTGCTTACTATTATGTCCAAAGGGGGCTCAAGGCCCATAGCTCAGTGGTCAGAGCGCCAGCCACATACACCAAGGCTGGTGGGTCCGAGCCCAGCCCTGGCCTGCTAAAAGCAATGACAACTGCAACCAAAAAATAGCCAGTCTTTGTGGCAGGCACCTGTAGTCCCAGTTACTTGGGAGGCTATGGCAAGAGAATCACTTAAGCCCAAGAGTTTGAGGTTGCTGTCAGCTATGATGCCATGGCATTCTACAAAGGGCAACATAGTGAGATCCTCAAAAAAAAAAAAAAAAATTATACCAAAAGGGAATTCACATCACACTTTTTAAAGGGGCCGTTCTATAGATTCTTTATTAAATTATATAACCTGGCACAACTAGTCTTTAGAGTGTAGCAGCAGATTTCTTCCCACCCAGAGTAGTAGGCTAATTACGTGACTAGTTCAGTTGCTGAAACACACCATACTATTGGCAAGGTGATGGAAGAGCAGTTTTGACAAGCTCAAAAGCCTGTCAGGGACATGAACTCAAGGCCGTAGGCCAATATCTGACTCTCTCCTGCCTCTAGTATCTGAATAATCCGCAGGTTTTATTTGGGGAATCTGTAATGTTTACATATTTCACAGACCTGACTTTTAGCAAACTTAATAATAGCTGGAAATGAAGCAAGGGTCTTGCACCTCTGCAGAAAAGCAGCGCTTCCAGAAAGCCATCGCCGCCGCCTCCTGTTATAATTAATAACAAAGCTATAAATCATTCACCATTCCAGTTACTTTTTTTTTTTTCAACAGCTATTACATCTGCTAAGCTTTACTTCAGGCCATGTAGTAACAAACACAATTGTTATCATGGAACAAATTTGGGGGAAGCACAACATTGCCGTGCTGTTTTCTACAGGAAGATGATGTGGGAAGAGAAGAGGATTCGTCATGGGTCACACCATCTATTCCCCTGTTCCTCCTTCAGGGATAGGAGTGAAAAAGTCAGCTTGCCCTCTAGAGCACTGAGCTCCTTGATGTTTTTAATGGTAAAATATAGATGCTGAAAATCACCTCTTGCAAAGGCCCCCAAAGAGGTCATTTCCCCTTCATTCTCTGGGCATTCCTCATGTCACTGGGGCTGCTGTTTCCTTATCATATTCCACACACTCAGAAGGTGGAGTCACATCCCTTGCCGTCCCTGTCCCCACCTCTCCAAGCTGGAACTTTCTCTGCCTTAACCAGCATCTGTGGTAAAGAAGGGGTTTAAAGTGCTTCTGAGTCCATGGGTTCTAACCTGGACTGGAGTAGACTGGACTGGATTTTAGAATCACCTGCAAAGCTTTAAACAAAATACATGCCTCGTGCCACCGCCTGAGATTCTGATTCAATTAGGCTGAACACTTCTCTCTACTAAGAATTTGACAGAAGGAATAACTTTTAAGATTTGATTTGGAGATGATGTTGAAAGACGTCTGTGAATGGGCTGTTGGAGAAATTTGAGTGGACAATATGCAAGTGTGTCCATGGTTAGAAGAAAGGGAGTTTGGGAGTTCTCTTAACACCAATGTCCTCATTTTTTTCCTCTCAGGTCATATAGCTAGACATTTTCTTTCACTGTTCTCTGTATCTGAAAAGCTCTCTTCTCATCCCCCCCACACACCAGGCCTTATATCTCATTTCCTCTAGGAGTCCTCCCTGGTCCCCAGGTGAAATCTGGATCCCAGCTATTCCCATTCCTAACACCCTGGGCTTTTTCCTCAAAATATGTGCCACAAGGTTGGAATATCTATCTCTCTTCCAGCCCAGACACACCACAATTGTGAGATCCATATCTGTACCAGTCAGGTTTGCATCCCCATTGCCCAGCATTGTACCTGGCACATTGTGATTTGTCACACATTATTTACTCCTCCGTATATTTCAATTTTAAATATCTCTGTTCCAATGGCCATGGGACAGCAGTGCCTATAAGAACCTGTACTGCAGCGGCAGCAACACGTTTGCCCTTTGACTTCAAAGGCACAACCTGCTGGCCTTTGCCCTCTATGTAAAGCCAGAGGATGCACATGGATCATCCCTGAGAGTTTGACCTCATCGTGGGCTGGAAAGAGCACTGATTTAAATCCAGAGATGAGATTCGAGCCCTGCCTCACCCAGTATCTGGGGGGCTTCCATGACAGGTAAATGAGAAAGCACAGGGAAGTTCTATTCGATCAAGAGCATGTTGAGTAAATTGTGTGCGTTGTCATGTCCAGCACTGGATCCTGCTCTCAGGCCCAAGAGTTTGAGGTTGCTGTGAGCTGTGATGATGCTGCACATTCTACTCAAAGTGACAGACTACCTCAAAAAATAAATCAAAAAGATTAAAGATAACTGAAGAAACTTTGTTCAGAATGAAAAAGACTCTGAGACGACCAATAGACGCTGCGTATAATTGTGCTATCTGAATCTTCAGAGATGCTCTATCACATTATTAAGACAATGGATAAAATCAAATGTAGACAATAAATTCATTATAGCTTAAGTTGCCTAGCTTTTGTGCTTGTACTATGTTTTGATCTTTGTGTATATTACATATTGACCCAAAGTCCCTGTTCCTAGGAAATGAACATTGAGTTATTCAGGATATAATGCCTACAATTTACATTCAAAAGTTTCAACAAATAAAATCGTGTGTGTGTCTGTGTGTGAGGGGACGTAAAAGAAAATAATAAGGCAAACAGACTATTGGTGACTTTGGAGAAAGGAAATATGGAAAATTTCTGTGCTATTCTTGCAACTTTTCTCTAAGTTTAAAATTGTATCAAACTAAAAGCCTCCCCATACATACACACACACACAAAATAAAAAAAAAAACCCATGTAAACCATGTCTGTTCAAAGCATCTCCTAGGTCCTATTATATATTAGTGGAGTCAGTAAAGCAGTAATTGAAGGAGTCTTAGAAGAGAAAGTTCACCCTCCTGATTTGCAAATGAGGAAACAGAAGCTCCCAGTAATGAAGTGCTGTCAAGTGCTACTTTGGGGGAATGAAGGTGTTTTCTGATGGGGAGCCTGGTGGCCCTGCCAGAACTCCAGCCAGGCTGACACACATAATGGGGGGAAATGGACGTCAAGTGCTCATTTATAGTGAGAGACTTTGTGGGTTGTGGGAGGAGAGACATGACATGAACTGTGAAATGGCAATACAGTTTCCAGGTTCAGAATTTACAGGCATTTCTGGATTCTTTATTCTCGCTGAAGGGACATCATAGGTCCTTTGGCTTTGCTGAGAACTTCAACCCTTTCCATTTGAACCCACAAAACATCAACACCCCAAACCTAACTGCTTCAAAACTCTGCAGACCCAGATTATAGTTGAATTAAGAGCAATTAAAAAGTGTGCTTCATAAAGAAAGGGACAAACAATGCATGTATTTAATTCAGAACATTTCAAATTTAGGTGATGATTTGGCCATTTCTAAGTGAGATGTACCTGGGAGATGTTATCTCAGTTAAGACAACACATTTATAGACTTTTAGAGCAGCTGCCTAAGCCTTTCAGATAGTGACACTATACTGGTGACAGTTCCTTCAGGGTAGAGACAGTCCTTAGTACAAGGTTGTAGAACACAGACTGGGGGATACCCAGTGAATGGGCCTGGAGAGTCATCGTTCTTGATGTACCTGCCTGAGAACAGGATCTAGCACTGGACATGATGCTGAGCACAATTTACTCAACATGCTCTTGTTCAAATAGAACCTTCCTGTGCTTTCTCATTTACCTGTCATGGAAACCCCCCAGATACTGGATGAGGCAGGGCTCGAATCTCATCTCTGGATTTAAATCAGTGCTCTTTCCAGCCCAAGATGAGGCCAAACTCTCAGGGATGATCCCTGTGCATCCTCTGGCTTTACTAAGAGGGCAAAGGCCAGCAGGTTGTGCCCTTGAAGTCAAACTCTTTCCTCAGTCTCCCGAGTAGCTGGGACTTCAGGCATGTGCCACTGTGCCTAGCTAGTTTTTCTATTGTTAGTAGAGACAGGGCTCCCATGCTTGCCCATCCTGGTTTCTAATTCCTGAGCTCAAGCAATCCTCCTACCTCGGCTTCCCAGAGTACTAGGATTACAGGGTAAGCACCACACCTGGCCACAGGTCTCTTTAATCTTGAAGTTCTTCTACCTTCCTTTAACTTTGATGACCTTGGTATTTTTTTTCAAGAGTACAGATTTATTGTTGTATAAAGGATTCCTTAATTTATGTGTACCCAGTAGTATCTAGATTGTATTTGTGCATCTGGGGTAGGGACACCGTTGAAGTGATGTTGTGTCCTTCCCAGTGTATCCTACTGGGGGGCACACAATGTGAGTTTGTCCCTCTTGATAGTTGATTAAGGAGATGCCCACTAAAATTAGACATTAACTTGAAATGACCAAAAGACTATTTTCTTAATCTATTTCCTGTGACAAAAAGGTGAAATATGACTTATAATATATATATTTTATTATTCTTTTTACATATGCCTGTGTTTATTTGGTTTCCACTTTTTTCCTTCACAAAATTAAAAAGTCTTAAAATGCAATAACAATAACGATATTTAAGATAAGGACTAGACACAAAAACATCATAAAGAATGAATGAAGATAAATACAATCGGAAAAGAAATCAGACGATTGCTGCAATGAAATATTGAGCAATAATAATAACAATGCAAAAAAAGTAACATTCACATTATCAAATAAAAGTGTGTCTATTATAGAATGCTTTGACTCTGAGGTTCAGTATGGAGTCATCAGTTAACTTCTTCTTATTTTTTTTCCAAACTCTCAAAAAATAGACAACTAATACTTACAAATAAAAGTGAAAGATAAGTTCAAAAAACAGATCATGCCAAACCTTATAGACAATGGAAAAATAAGAAATACTTCAAAATCATTCTACTTCATCTGGATACACCTGATATTAAAATTGGAGAAAATAAATTACTATAAAGGGAAATTACCAACCTATTTCACTTATAAACGAGGATGCACTATCCTAAACAACATATTAACAAGTTGAATTAAAAATTAATGTTTAGGTATTGTACTGTGGTCAAAATTAAATCCAATTTATGTGACAATTAGTCACTATTTTCTTTTCTTTTTTTTTTCCTTTCCCTCACCCCCTCCCTCCTTCTCTGTCTGCTCTCCCCTTCCCCCATGCCCCATCAGGTTATTAATTGTCATTAATTGTCCTCATATCAAAGTTGAATACATAGGATTCATACTTTTCCATTCCTGTGATGCTTCACTAAGAATAATGTGTTCCACCTCCATTCAGGTTAATACAAAAATATACCTACTTTATAGAGAGGAAATCTGTTTACTCTTGGAAGAATGTGATTTCTCTCTCTCTGTCTCGATATAGGTATACATACATACATATACATGTGTAATATATATGTGCAAATATAGAGTGCCAAAAATGTATATACATTTTAAGAAAGGGAAAAAACCTATTAAATTTGTAATACTTAAGTCACATTTGACATATGCAATTACAAGATGTGCTCATCTTCTGTTATCAGTATATATTGAGTATTTTAATTATAATACTTTTTTTTCTTATCTTAAAATGTGTATGTATTTTTGGTACCTTCTGTATATGTATTCAGGTATATTGATGCATATATGTATGTAAAAATATCCTATCATTTATTGAGTTCCCAGTAGAGATTACATTGCCAAATACTACACAGGGGCAATCACTATATTGCTAATATATATTCTCAATAAGCCACCAAATTGCTTTATTAGAGAAAGAAAATCACCTCTGATGTATACTCGTGGTAGAGTCTGGTTAAAGGTCACTGTTTAAAAGTGATTTAGGTGATCTGAGTTCAAGATAAATTGTTCTCTCTCTTTCTCTCTCTCTGTCTCTCATTGGGAGCTGACTATTAGTTACTCAAATAAATTTTGGGCTCAGTCATTAAAACATTCCCCCCTCCAGTTCTTTCCAGCTCTTAAATTATCACACATGTCATCTGTGGAAGACTATTTCAAAATATGCTCCACATCACGAGTATTGAGGAAATATCAAGCAAAGCCACATACCTGTCAGACCAGCTGCAACTAAAAATAGTGATAACACTAAATACTGGAGAGAATACAAATAAACTACAGGCCTTATGGATTGAGAATGTTGTCACTATACATGGTATAGTCACTCTGGAAAAGTCTGGCAGTTTCTCATAAAACTAAACATGCAATTATAGTACAACCCGGCAATTGTATTCTTGGTATTTATTGGGGAGAAACGAAAACCTAGGTTCACATAGAAACCTGCACACAATGTTCATAACAGATTTATTCATATTAACCCCAAATCACAAACATCCTAGATGTGTTCAACAGGGGAATGGTTAGACACAGTGCTGCATCATACAGGCATACTACTTAGCAGTAAAAAGGAGCCAATTGCTGACACAGACATCTGAGATGAATCGCCAGGGCCTTGTGCTGAATGGGCAAAGGCAAAGCAGGAAGCTACATACTGCATGATTCCATGTATGATATTTTCTTGAAATGACAAACTTACAGAGATAGAAAACAAATCAGTGGAACTCAGGAATGAGGGATAGCACGAGCTGGCAGGGGCACACAGTGTAAGAGGTAAACAAGGTCCTCACGGGAATGAGGTTGTCCTGGGTCTTGATTTCTCCACTGAAGTAAACTGGAAAAGCATCATGAGATTTCCCTATATTGCTTCTTAGAACTGAACATAAGTCTATAATTACCTAAAATAAAATTCTAAATTAAAAAAAAGATGACTGCACACTCTGGTTTATTGAGCTTATCAGGTGCAGAACTAATGGAAATTTGGGGGAAACGCCTGGGAGAAAACAGGTAAGGGGTTTACAAATGTCAGTAAGCTTATTACCTGGCTTTTGAGCTCCCTTCTTCATGCCAAATGCTAGGAATCTGTGTCTGCCTTTGGCAGCTATATGGAAACCCCAGGACTCTCCAAAGCAGCAAGGAGATCTTCTAAAGCTATAAGTACAAGTAGCCTCTCCTGGGAAAAAGCTCCCCTGGAGATAATGCAAAGTAGCCCCAAGTTCAGTAGAACTTTTACTTTTCTGACCTCTTCAAAAGCTATCTGCAAGGGCATGCTAAGGATGTTGAAGTGGCTTGTTTCTGTTGGCAGAAGCAACATGGCCGCTCCTTGGGGCTTTTCTTCTGGGAAACCCAAGTGCTCTGAGACCAGGAGTCAGGTGATAATGTTGCAACCAAAGACATAAAAGCTTTGAGACTTGACCAAGAGAGCTCAGTTAAAGTCCAGGGAGTGAATAATAGGAAAACAAAACATTACACTTAATGAGCACTCCTGGAAAATTCTAGTGCATTATCTCATTTAATCCACACTTAGGTATGACAGGAGGAGGCTAAATTTCAGAGAGGGGAAGTGACATGCCTAAGGCAATAAAGTACAAAGGTAGGGACACAGAGCCAAATTCTCCATCCCCAAACGAAGTATCAGGACTTCCAGACAGGTGTGCCCTAGGAGAGCAACAGGCACTCAGGGTACATTTTCATAGAGAAAAAAAATTGAGCTTTTTAAAAATAACCATTCAAAAGTTCACAATAGCTAAAATTTTGATGGCATCGAATCTGAAAGTCTCTTTCAATCAATTCCCTAAATTTGTAATTGTTCTTTCGGGATGTGTGACTTTAATAACTAACACTCACCTCAAACGGCATCTCTGAAGCGTCTAGACCATGTAGGGCACCCCCTCAGGCTGGATATTCTAGTTAATTTAATTATGACTTTAGTTCTAATTTGGGTTAGCATCTGAGTCCTCATTTCTCATGTACAGGTAAAACCTGGTCCTTTGCTTTAGATATAGTTTGGTCTTATTTTTTTCTGCTAATAGAATGTATTCATGATTATTAATACTATTTTTATATTTCCTATTCATCTGGAAATAGTTGTTTCTCAATTTAAAAGATCATTTTATTCAATTTCGCCTTTCTTGCTTAAGGACGATAGTTAGTCAAAGTCTGATGCTTTATAGGATTATAATAAACCACAATTGGTCTTAGGAAATGAAAAAATAATGGTTTTTATAAACAAAAGTTAAATGTTATTTTCATTAAATTAATGTATTAGTTAAAGAGAACCATAGCTTTCTATGGCCTAAGAAAATGATTCGTCAAAATTGTTATTGATCGTAAAGTAGAACTATTTCATGAGAAGTTCATAATTTCAATTATTAAATACAATAAAACATATATTTTAATAATTTTGTTAATTTGTATCACACAGTTAATTTTTCAGTGGTGATGTGACTTGTTTCAATTTCTCCAAATATTCTTTAAAATGTAAGAATTTAAAATTTTAATTGATTTTCTGACTCTTCAAAGGCCTACAGTTGCTTTAAGTAATTTATATTGAAATGTATTTAATAGGTGCAAATATTTATTGTGAACTTGTAAAGTCAGGAGTTTTAAGGCATATTCAAAGTAATCTCTTTCTGCTAACAGTCTGCAACATGTATATATGTTATATGTAAGTTATATATAGATAACACATATAGATTTAATTCATTAACCAGGCAATTCAACGAAGAATATCTCAAATTTAAGTTAATGTATATGCCCTTGTAATTCTTCTAATCTTCAACCTAAGTGTTTTACTTGCTAGAAAATTTATCATATTAAGCCATGGTGGCCAAGCAAACTACGTCAGCAATTACCACAAAGCATCCAGTTTACCCAGGGGGGAAAATATTGGAACATTTTAAAACATCTGCAAGCGTGAAATGAGAAAGTATCAGATCAAAGGGAGGAAGCTAGTTACAAGGTCAGTTGAGCAATTAATAGGCAAAGACAAAAAGTCACATACAAGTCCAAAGGCATTCATTTTCTCTTCCTGCATGGAAATTGTCAAACCCACATTTGGAAATAATGACAGAGGACACAGCAAGGATGCCACGTTTGAATAGTACAGTTAGTAGATGCTATCATGGCAGATAAATAAAGGCAATTGATTCCAAAGGTTATTCCTGAAGAACTGGTGACTCTTTAGAAATTAGTAACCACAGTCAGTTCATAGTTTTCTGACAAGAACTCCTGGAAGAAAATTATTCCATAAAATAATAATTAGAGTAATATCATTAAGTTAAGGCAGTTTTATAAAACACAGAAATTTATTCAGGAATAACTACTCAAAACAGTAAATGTATAATATAAAATGTATCCAAAATTATTACAGAACAGCTAGAAAGTTTGCACCTGTAATAACAAGGGTATAAAAATTGACATCAAGATTCTGTTTTGAAAACTCCACTTTTCCAATAACTTACTGTTTTATTCAGAGAAATTCATTTTTTTGAGGATTGAGATCATGTGAAAATGGCAAGGCACCAAACTCAGTTTGCTATCAATTTTCTGGTCCAGATATAGGGTGACAGTCCAGCCCACTAACCCCAGACAGCAAAAGTGTATAATTAACTTCCTGGAAAGTGATCAACATATATGTACTGAGCACTTACTATGTGCATGTACTTAGTCAAGTGGCAAGAACAGACTGATGAATAAATAAACAGGTTCTTTTCCTTCTTAAACAACAGAGACAGTACTAAAGACAATTAATTATTTATGTGATAAATGCTCAGAAAATGTATAACAGCATCCAGATGTGGTCAGCGGAATCAGGAAAAGTATCCTTAAGAAAGTGATCACCGGCTCGGCGCCTGTGGCTCAATTGGCTAAGGCGCCAGCCACGTACACCTAAGGTGGCGGGTTCGAATCCCCAGCCCGGGCCCGCCAAAACAACAATGATGGCTGAAACCAAAAAAATGGCCGGGTGTTGTGGTGGGCGCCTGTGGTCCCAGCTACTTGGGAGGCGGAGGCAGGAGACTCGCTTGAGCCCTGGAGTTGGTGGTTGCTATGAGCTTTGATGCCATGGCACTATACCCAGGGGGATAGCTTGAGGCTCCGTCTCAAAAAAAAAAAAAAAACCAAGACACAAACACAGTAGCCTTGGCTTACATGATGTTAAGATCATCAATATCACTGTCTTCTACCTCCACATCTTGTCCCTCTGAAAGGTCTTCAGAGGCAATACTATGAAT
>CAUYQV010018768.1:0-16664 GCA_963574575.1 Galagoides demidoff
TACCTTCTAGGCGCGACCTCCAAGTCTGAACTGTGTGCGTGTTCTTTCATTCTCCTTCTAAAGCTACTATAGCTCTCTTCTCCCTTCACACACCGAACACGCACGGTGCCGCCCTTTCTGCCGGACCGGGGAAAGGCGACATGGAAGGTCTACTTTTAATTCTTTGAGGACTCCTTCCTCCATCATAAATGGAAGTCATAAATTTAAAATAATAATTAAAAATTATTTAAAAAAAAAAAAAGCTGGCCAAGTACGTCCTTTTTAAACCACATCTGTGCCGTCTTTCAGCTCTCCCAGGTCCTCACGTCCTCTTCTCAGGATTTCACCATCTCCTCCACATTCCCAGGCTCCTCCTGTCCTCTCTCCCAGGGCTCCCAGAGGCTCCTCAGGTCTCACCAGACCCCTCAGCTCCCATCAATGCTCACTAAGCAAAATCCCAGCCCAGATGCGTGGAAGCCCGATCCCCTTTATGTGTGCTACCTCTGGAGGCTGAGCTCTCCTGCGGGAAGTCACGCACCTGCACAGGCTAGTCTACCACACGTTCATGGCCCTGACCTTTGCCGGGCCTCAGGGCTGCCCATCTCACCCTGTCCTCAGAGTGCTCTCTCTCCTCTGCCCCTAGGTGACCACTCCTGAGCCTTCTGACACTCTCCAAGGCTCCTACCCAAACCTTCATCTGTCCTGCTCAACACATAAACTTGTCTCCAACATCAAAGCCATCGGGCGGATCTCCCTCAACGTTCCTCCCCCTCCTACAAACACTTGCACATCCACGCTCATCCTGGCCTCTGTCTGCACCCTTTACTCATCTCTTGATTCCTACCAGCACGTGTTGACATTATCCCTTGTTTCATTTTTAAAAGTCTCTTCCACCTCCCCTTAGCCTATGAGTACACTCAAGTTTCATGCCCCCCGGCTCCCTCTCATTTCTGCTCACTTCCCTCCTCCCCTTCTCTCCCAAATGGCTTGCTTCCCACACGTCCATTCTTTGCAATTCCACTTCTGTTCCACCCACCACACTACTAAACCTGCTGTCGCTGAGGCGACCACCAACTTCCCTGACAACAAGTTGAACAGACTAGTTCCAGGCCTCTCCTTACCAGGACTCCGGCTGGCATTTGAGAATACTGGTCACCTTCTCTGCGGCTTCCTGACCCCTGGCTTGCTCAGACTGTGTTCTCTCTGCTGGCCTTCCCCCAGCGCCCTTCCTCCTCACCAGCCACAAGCATGCTGTGTTGTCCTGGACTCTGCTCTGACACACCACCGAGCATGCTCCCCGGGGGAGCTCATCCTCTTGTGGGACATGCAAGGAACTCCCAGGACCTCTCTGTAAAGGAGCTCTTGGCCCCCAGCTTCCCCCACAGGCACCACTCGTACACTAATTCCAAAACAGCGAAGAGGGCAGTCGTTATTTTTCTGTTAAGCCTTCCCTTCCTCATACTCCCCACCTCTCTACCTGGTGCCCTGGTCCTCCACAGGGGTGATTCCCCCCACCCCCACTCATCCACTCAATTACCTTGTCCTCCCAAACATCGCTCTTAAACTTGTCCCTTCTCTCCTTGCTCTCGCACCACCGCCCTCTTGCCCAGCCCAATGCGGCAGCCTCTGGATGTTTGCAGACCTTAAAATCTTCTTCCCAGCTGCCAGTGTGACCCCTCTGAAAGGCAAAACTGGCCTGTCAAGTCCCTGCTTCAAACTCTTCCATCATTTTCCCTGGTCTGGACTCTGCAGATCATGCAAGGTCCTCCGGGGCCAGGGCTGCTGGTCCTTCCCTGCAGCCCTGTGCTTCTGCTCCTGCAGCCCCGACTCCCCTGTGTGGCCTCTGGTTTCCACTCAGCCCGAAGTGCCCGGCCCTCTTCCTCCTTTGCCCCCGACCCCCATCTCTTCACTTAGCTGACTCTTAGTGTCAGAAGAGTTGTCCTCTCTTCATCCTCCCCCACAACCTTCTTGTTAATGCTCCTTCCATACCCTGAGCCCATCCCCACTGCTACATGTTGAATTTCATCCCCAAAATTAATTCATGGAAGTCCTAACCCCAGAATCTCACAAATGCAGCATTATTTGGGAATAGGTCACTGCAGATGTAGTTAAGATGTGGTTGTGCTGGAGTAGGGTGGGGCCTAATCAACATGACTGCTGTCCTTGTAAAAGAGGACATTTGGCCTAGGACCCACACATAGGGAGGCTGCCATGTGAAGATGGAGCAGGGATGGGGATGATGCAGTTATAAGCTGAGGGATCCTGGAGGTGCCCAGCAACTCCCAGATGGGGGGGAGCCTGGGGCAGATCCTCCCTCACAGGCCTCAGAGGGAACCAACCCTACTCACACCTTGATCTTGGACCTCCAGCCTCCAGAACTGGGGGACAATCTATTTGTTAGTCAGGCCACCCAGTTTGTGGTACTTTTTTGCAGCAGACCGAGCAAACTAAAACACCCACCATTGTACTTTTACATTCCATTGTAGTCACCTGTCCATGTGCACCACTCCCTGCTATGAACTTCCTAAGGCCAGGAAATGTGTCTATTCATCCCTATATCCCCAGTGCCAAAAGCAGTGTCCAGTGTCCAGCAGTGTCTAATTCTAAAAAACTAGAACCTAAGTGTTTGATGAATGAAGTAATGAAAGCACAACATTCCAAAAAAGTCAGACAAGCCATAGGCTAAGAAGTTTAATTGATTTGCTGTACCTCAGCTCCCTAAATTTCTTTTTTTTCCTATGAATTACTGAATCTGTCCACATCTTTCTGTTCCTTATGGGTGAGTATGCTGGTTATTCTCCAGTCATCCTACCAGAGGACAATTCTGCCCTTTTCTGCCCATTTTCTATGGCTACAGGTATTCCTAAGCAGCCCTTTCCTAAAGTTCCCTCTCTCAGTAGGTTCTGACTACCTTGTTCTGTTCTTTGGTCCCTTCAAGCCTAAGGATGGTTTGGACATCTCACTATTGCTAGTCCCAAAAGCTTCATGCCTTGTGGTTCTCTTAATCCTGCCCACTCCTCTGTAAATAGTTTCTTCATTCAGTGCTGGGGAGCCATCTGTTTCCTGCTGGGACCCTGAGGAACACAGTTGGTGGGCAGGTGGGTGGGGACAGAGATGATAACCATGTTTCCAAAATAATCACACATATTTTTAAAAAATGATCTTCTAAATCCCATTGCTTAATTCCCTCCCGTTTTGTTTTCAAAGCATCACATACCTAGCATTTTTACATAAAGCCTGCTACGTGGTATTTGACCCATGCATTTGCTATGCATTTGACTAAACATAGAAAATGTTTAGTTTAATTTGACATTTTGTTGAACACCTGTGATGTGTCAGGCGCAGGGGTGGGAATTGGGATCCAAAGAGAAGATTCTATTTCTGCCCCAAAAGACTTGGAGTCCAGTGAGACAATGGATACTGGACAGAGCACTGGGAAGGGTGCTGTGGCCAGTCTTGGGTGAGTCTCATATCCGCATAAACTCTGAAGTACAGACTATCTCTTCCTCAGTCTAGGTACCCTGAAGCCATATTGGTCCTTCTACTTCAACTGTTTTTTACAGAACAATTTTCATGTTTTATTTTATTTTTTCATCAGCGAGATGATTTCTGATAACCAGATATACATAAAATGCTCTTAAATGAACATTTAAGAATATTTTAAATGATGTTTTAGGGATAAAATTTCACCTTATATTTTTTCTTTTCCAAACATGATATATATCCTTATGTTGGGGGAGGACTTCACATGATCACCTAGACTAGTAATTCCCAATTCTGGATGATTGCAAGAATGGCTTTTTAAAAACAGAATTTCCTAAATCTCATTGTCATCCTACTGAATCAAAACCTGAAAGGAGAAGAGAGGATGGGGAGAGGGAGACCTGGCAGTCAGGACTGTTTTTCAAGGAGCTGTGATGATTCTGATATGATATTTAGTCTGATTGGGAACTGTTGTTTTGGATGAGGTCCCATTTATAGGAACTATAATTTAGATCAATATTTTTCTAAGAGTGATGCTTTGGCCATCTGAGTGTGTCATCTTGGTACAAGGATAGACTTATAGATCAATGGAATAGAACTGGGAGTCCTGAAATAAATAAACCTTTATATTTATGGCCAATTGATTTTCTACAAGGGAACCAAGGCTTTTTAATAGGGAAAGTCTTTTCAACAAGTGGTGCTGGAACAGCAGGGTATCCACATGAAGTTGTGCCCCTACCTCACACCATACTGAAAAAATAATTCAGAATGGATTAATGACCTAAATGTAAGAACTAAAACTACAAAAAGCTCATAAGAAAGCATAGACATAAATCTTAGTGACCTTGAATTAGGCAATGATTTCTTAGATTTGTGTATTATACCAAGTGCTCAAGAAACAAAAGAAAAATAGATAAACTGGACTTCATCAAAACTCAATACTCTTGTGCATCAAAAGACACTCTCAAGAGAGTGGAAACACAACTTAAGGAATGGGGGGAAATAACTGCAAATCATATATCTGGTAAAAGATTAATATCTAGAACATATATAGAATTCCTACAACTCAACAATAACAACAAAATCAAACAACCCAATTACAAAATGGGCAAAACACTTTAATAGGGAAGAAATATGAATGGACAATAAACACATGAAAAGATGCTCAGCATAACTAGTCATTATGAAAATGCAAATCAAAACTGCAAAGGGGCATCACTTCCCACCTGGAAGGACAGCTGTAACTAAAGGGATAGACAGTAAAAGGGTTGGTGAGTATGTGAAAAAATTGTTGAGGGGAATGTAAATTGTTTCAGTTTGGGAAGTTAATGTTTCCTCAAAACATTAAACATTGAGTTACCACTCTCAAAAACTGAGAGTAGCGGTTTTTACTCTCTTAGGTATCCCCATATTCCCAGGAGAACTGGGAGCATAAGTTCATACAAAAACTACCACAAAATGTTCAGATCTGCATGATTACTAATACCCCCAAAGTAGAAACAACTTAAATGTCCATTACCTGATGAATGGATGAACAAAATGTGGTGGAATATTATTCAGTCATAAATAAAAATGAGGTACTGAGACATGATACAGCATGGATGAACCTTAAAAACATTATGCTAACCAAAAGAAACAAGTCACAGAAGACTACCTATTATATGGTTCCATTTATTGAAAGTATTAAAAATAAACAAATCCACACAGAGCAGAGTAGTTTAGTGGTTGCCAAGGACCTGGAGGTGGGGAAAGACTAGGAAGACTGTTAAGGAATTTGGGCTCCTTATGGGGTGATAAATACGTTCTGGAATTAGACAGTGGTGATGATTGGACAAATTTGGGATTACACCAAAACTCATTGACTTGTACACTTAACATCACAAATTTTGATATGTGAATTATATTGCAGTTGTTAAAAATCAATTAATTTCTAAAAATTGCTTAGGCACTTGCAGCCTGGGGATCTGTATTTGAAGCAAGTTCCCAAGATGATTCTTAAGGTACACTGAGATTGGAAAACCACAGCCCAAACTCTCATTGATGTTGCTTTACATCCTCTGAAAATCTAAAGACTTTAAAATCTGTTTTTAAAAAAACAAAGCAAAACAAACAAGCAAGCAAAAAATAGACAACCCAGGACAGAGGAAGTGATCATTCATCTAACAAATATTTAGCTGCTGCCTGCTATGTAGCAGGAATCAGGCTGGGCCTAATGAGCTAGTAACAAACCCTAGCATTAGGAGTTTAGCGCCCAGGAGGGATGAATACAAGTAAATAAGTACAGTAGAACCTCCATAGGTGACCACCTCCCTACACTGACCAGCTCCTTAAGTTGACCTAATTTTCATAGACCAGATAGGCGCCATATGTCCGTATCAGTACAGTAGGCCTACTTCCTTATGTTGACCACCTCTGCTGTTGCCAGTTTTTTACAGTCCCTTGGGTGGTCAACTTACAGAGGTTCTACTGTAGATATAGTACAAAGAGACAACTATGGCAACTGCTTTAGTGGAGGTTTGTGCAGAGGGTGGCAGAGCTAACAAGAAGTCCCAAAGTCAGTCTACCAGAGCCAAAGGGAGGGGCAGTATTTGAATTGAGGCTCAAGATCTGGGCACCTAGGAGGCTGGAGGAGAGTATGAAAGAGGGACAAGAGGTCTGGGAGAGCTTAGTGTATTGACATAACTGCAAAAGCCTGAAACAAAAGGGAGAAGAGACAGGGGGATAGCAGAGAGCTACATTTCATAGTGCATTGTGGAGCCACTGAAGAATTCAGAAAAATAGAAGACCATTTCTGGTTTGGTAAGGTCAGTCTGCTGCCAAGGTAGGTACTGGGAGTGAGCCCGAGGGCTGGGAGGCTGGTGGGAAGAAGGCTTTGTCTGAAATGCTGAAGGTCTAAACCAGGCAGTAGAAAGGAAAGGAAGGCAGGAGAGGGGTTGATTCTACATCCATAGAGGACGAGGGAGAGGAGCATACAGCCCCTGGAGGCAGACTGGACGCCATGCAGGCTATTCTGTAGCACCCCAGCTTCTGTGCCCTAGATCCTGAGTGTGAAAACCAACAACTCTTCAGTCATTGCCTGGAGCACAGAAACTGCTCCAGTTGAGAACCACTGGTCTAGATTAACTGAATCCTGCAATGGGATATGGTTCTATCTCCTTCAAGGCAAAACAGCTCATGCTGGGAGCATTTGAGTGCCTCGAGGACGGGGACTGAGCTACAGATCTGCTCATGTGACCACTTTTGTGCAGTCTGTGAGGCAGAATCTGGTCTTTGACTCACTTTGATTGCGAGGCTCTTGAGGAACAGATGTAGCCCTTCCTTTCCTCTGACAACTGGCAAGTACCGTGAGCTACCGAACCAACAGTAATTGTGAACAACCAGCCCGACTACAGGCAGTTTGCAGCACAGTTGTCAAAGGTGCTTTGCTGCTTTCTGGCTGGACCAGTGATGCCATCTCTGAAACAGGAGATCACAAGAGTGTACTCACAGCTAAGGACAAGAGAGATAGAAGATGCAATGGAGACTGTAGAATGCACAGAATTGGTTTCTTCTGGGTTTCTCAGTGATTGGCTTATAAGGGTTTTCACCCCAAACTTGTGGGCCTGCAATGATCACAGAACGGCCTATGCATAGCTCTGCCCAGCTTTGAGGCCAAGCAGATCTCCTCATCAGAGAGCTCCTTTTGGGAGCTACGGTGCCTAGGTAACAGTCAAAGAATGTTGGAGAAGGAAGGAGCTCAGATAGAGGTCTCCTGTCAGTATTCTCAACAGTGCTAAGCCCCACATCAGCTCTGCGTCTGGAATCTGTCCATGCCTCTGCAACCTCACCACCACCATCCTGGTTCAAATCCCCACTGTCTCCTGCTTGGAATTCTATGATAGCCACCTAATTGGTACTCCAGTGTCTTTTTCCTCCCTTATCCCCTATTCTCCATGTGGCCTCAGAACAATTATTGGTAAGTAAACCTGTCTTGCCTTCTGCTGATGACATCCCGTCAGTGGGCTCCCATTCCAGTTAGAACAGCTCCACATCCACAGGCTTTATAAAGTCCCGCACAGTCTGGCCCTGAACCTCATCCAACCCCCTCTACTACAGCCACTGTGTCCCCCTTTTTGTTTCTGGGATATGCTTAGATCTTTCCCAACAAAGAGCCTTTGACTCTGATAGCCCTTTCCAGGAATACCTTTTTCCAGGCCTCCTTATGGCTGGCTCCTTCTCACCCACGAGGCTCAGCCCCGATGATATCCTCTTGGAAAGGCCTCATTTATTGTCCCTTCCCGTGGATGCTCCTGGTGTCCCCACCCTTGCTGTCACATCACCCTCTCACTGTGTTACTACTACTGTCACTATGGGAAATAATCATGTTTGTTAGCTAATTGATTGATTGCTTCCTCCTCTAAAAGGCAAGATCCTTGGGTGCAAGGGATTGCACCGATCTTGGTCAGCATTACAAATCCAGTGCCTAGCACGGGGCCTGATGGGTCCCAGGTGCCAAATCAACACTTGGTCAAGAGAAATGATCTAAAGCTTTGTTTGTTCCAGAGTAAATCCATTCAACTTGTTATAAGCACAATAGAGGCCAAGACAATAGCTTTCTGTACCCCTGTCTTCCCTATAAATTAATAGCTTTGTGGTCTCTAATCATTTTGGATCCCCCGTCCCCTGGCATCAGAGTGAAATGTCCCTGTTTAAAGACAGATCCCTGACCACTCAGCTAGACTTCTCAGAACCGTCATTCCTATTACTGGGGTTTCCCTTTCCTCTCTCTTCTGCTCTCCCTCCCTTTCCTCTCTCACTTGTTCCTGAAAAGTTATGTGTTAATTGAATAGTTTAGCATCAAATTCTTCTTCCTGTTCCTTGCAGAGCAGCTTCAGAGGCCTCGTGATTCTGCTCTAAAGGTTGTGATTGGCCGCACTTCAGTTTTGGGCCTCTTTGTGAAATGATTAATGATCTGTAAACAAATACTTACATAGAACAGTTAAAGTACCTGCTATTTAGAGGTCCCTGGTGGTGAATCCTTTTTGTAAATGGAAGAACTGTCTGGTTTATCTCCCCTGTAAATATGGATTTTCCTATTGTGGAAGCTGTGTTGGCTATACCTGCCCCATTTATATGAATCCAAAATGGCCTGCTCTCACCTCTCTCTCCTTGCACCTAACTGTTTCGTCCAGTCACTCAGCATATCTTTATTGAGCACCTACTATGTGTCACAGATACCAACAAAGCCTCTGTCCTCAATGATGCACCACCTGGCAGGGGAAGTGGATAAGATGATGACCACCATGCATTCTAGTCTGAGGAAAGGCCCAAACTCAGCCCCAGGAGACCAGGGGGGGGGGTGTCTTGTGATCGGTCTTGAGTTGTGTGGGGGAGATGAATGGCAGGAACCCAAGCAGATGGGAAGGGAGGGGTCAGTAGGGGCAAAGAACCACAGTGTTTAAAGTCACAGAGGTCTGAGAGGTGGCTTTTTGGAATGACTCTACAAGCAGGGATGTGGGCCCGACCTAAACTGTCAAGGCCGGAGGGATAAGCAGGAGGCTACAGCCACACAGGGGACTCAATCAATTATCCTTAAGGGGAAGGAGGACCATTGGACGGTGATGCACAGAAAAGGCCACAAATAAGCCCTCGCTGTCAGAGCATCATGCAGGAGCTCTGCAGGGAGCAGATCAAGAAGGGGTAGGGCCAGGTGCAGGGACACCTATCAAAGGACATCAAAGCTATCTGGGTGAGAAATAACGAGGTTTTAGCCAGAGACATTTATCACTGGATAAGTGGCACATGGAGAAGATGCCCTCATTGGGCTTTGGAGGATCTAGAAACCTTTATGTGAAAAATATATGTGTGTGCATGTGAGAGAGAGAGAGAGATTTCCTGAGAACTGGGTCCATAGCTTTAGTCAAATTTCAGAGAGGTCCATGACATTGAAGCGAGGCTGTGGCAGTGAGGATAGGGAGATTAAATGCAATAGGAGGAGATTCAGGGAGATTCATTGGGTGGGTGACACAGGTGACCTGGGAAGAGTGGAGGGAGGAGACAGGGCCAAGGACCAGGCATTTGGTTTGGGCTGTGAGTGGGAAAATTGTATATCTCCTACTGGGACTCTTGGAGAAGGTGAGTTTGGGGGCAGGGGGAGATTCATTATTGATTCATTCATTTGCTATTTATTGAGTCTGTTTCAGCCCTGTTCTAGGGGCTGCGGATTCAGCTAACTAAAGAAACATATTCGAGGAATGGTAAACAGACAATAAATGTGTTCACATAGGGTGGTGATAACTCCCCTGAAGAAAAATAAAGCATGGTGAGGGGACAAGGAGTGACGGGGAGAGGGCTATGTTAGACGGGTGTTCAGAGGTGCATCTGGGAGCAGCTGCCATTTCACAAGAACCTGAGTGAAGAGAGGGAGAGAGGGTTTTAGCCTTCTGATGCAGGGCAATAGCATTTGGGGCAGAAAGAATGGCCAGGCAAAAGCCATGGGAAATAGCACTGTTGACCTATGGGAGAAATAGCAAAGAAGACAGCTTGGCTTGAGCAGAGCGAGCCAGGAGGAACATCTCAAGGATGAGAGGGAGGAAGATGCTACAGTCCGGATCATTCAGACCCCAGACCCTGGGAGACCAGAGTCCTGATTATGAATTTTTCCCCAAGTACAATCAGAAAGCACTGGAGGGTGCTATGTAGAGGGAAAGATCCACTTTGGATGGGGCATGTTGAGTGTGAAAGGGTTTCTGGGACACCCGGGGAGGGGTGCTGCACGCTGTGGATGAGAACCCCGCAAAGCGAAGAGGACTTAGGCTACCTTGTGAGCACCATCAGCACACAGGGGGTGTGGACACCACAGGTGCTGGTGGGTTTGCCTTGGGATGCTTGGAGAGTGACAAGAAGCCAAGGAGCCTGAGGATACCAGCAGTCATAGGGTGACACTGGATTTTGTGGGCCTCACCCACGGCACTGATGGCCATGCCGCAGTCTCAGTTATTGGGAGAGGGGAGGGAATTTAGGAAGAAGCTTGAAAAGGAATGGCCAGAGAGAAATGAGGAGAGCTAGGATGAGGGAGTCCCCAGAGGAATGAGGGAGAGGTTTTGTAGGAGATCAGTAGTCTCAGGGGTTGCAGAGAGTAAAACAAGGAGCAAGGAATCTGCTGATATTGTCCCAGTCCAGAGGACAGTGCAGAGATATTGGGGGCAGGAAGACTACAGTGGGCTAAGGAATAAACCACCAGTGGTGGGTCAATGTAGACGCCATCCCCAATAATAAGCCTGGCCCAGACACTTGTGTCTGGACTTTGTGGGCCTCACCTGCTGGGCTCGTGGTCGAGCTGCAGTCTCAGTTATTGGGAGGATAGTAAGAATAAAGTGTGACTGGACAGACAGATCAGGGACCGGTGGTCCTGGGGCGGGGGGTGGGTGTATGGGACTGAGGAGGAAGCAAAGGCAGGAAAAGCCTGGAAACAGAGAGTCAGTGGCAGAGCAGAGGCGAGAAGTGCCTGAGCTCAGGGATAGTGGATATGGGGACGGGGGCAGCTGGGAGGACAGGAGGCTGAGGTCACGCAGAAAAGAGCCAAGGGGGTGGTTTTAGGAGAATGTAGGCAAAGTGGAGCAGAGATCAAGTTTCCTGGCTTCAGTGAGAGCAAAAGCAGTTCTATCAAGGGAGGCTGGTCACTGGGGAGCCTGGAAATTACAACCAAATGAAGATGGTTTGTCTGAATGATTTAGTGACTCCCAAGCAGCATTTTATTTTTAATGGAATGGAATAGAATAAAATAGAAATTATCAGCATACCATTCTCGTTTTTAAAAAGAATGTTTCAAGGAACTTTTGTTTCAATTTAGTGTGTGTGTGTGTGTGTACATTTCTTATTGTGACATAAGCCTCAAAGCCGTGTAGGAAGGTGGAGAGTGTGGAAGGTGAGCTGTGGAGCCCAGTAGACTGAGTGGCCCAGGGGTAGACAGACAAGAATAGTAGGGTACTTGTTTCAGAGATGCTGATAAAGAAAGTCAGGCCTCTGTGTCGACAACAATGACTTTCAACCATGTGCTGTGAGAGGATCTCAGGTGAACTGCGAAAAATTTTAAAGATCATTAATTAAATTATTTTCGAAAGAAGTTCAAAGCACTTTTTTTTTTTTTGATCAGCATAACCTAAGTGTGCTATGGAAGTTTTAACTATAGGTTCAAGTGTACCATTTTTAAAAAGGTTGAAAAACACTGGTCTAGAAGGCCTTAGAACTGAGATCTCCCAGAACCAGGTGAGATCATTAGGAATGCTATGACTGGATGATGTAGGCTTGAGTCACAACATTCAGAATCCTAACACCACAACAATCAATCAAACACTCTTGTTTTGTAAAAGAAGCAATGTCTGGCTTAAATTTAGCACTGTCAAAACACAGCAAAATCTGCCAATGCAGCCCTATGAATGCTGCCCCGTTTTCTTATACTGGGGCCTCATCTTCAGCGTCTCCTGTGAGCAGAGAGAGTAGATGGCCATTTTTCCTTCTTTGGGTGAAGTTCACTTGATATTCTCCCTTTTAGAGTCCTTATTATCTTTTCCCCCTTATATTTTTTCTCCTCCATTTCATTACTCATGTCTGAGTGCCATGAGCGTGGGCACTAAATACCTGGGTTCAGTTGTAAGACTGAAGATGAGGAATAGCAGGACCTTGTCTCGCAGATATATGGGGAGGACCTCTGGAGTTTGCAGGTACCCCACACGGTGGACTGATTGCTATTCTGGACACCCATTTCCATTTCCCCTTGAGCATACAAAGAGATCATTTTTTTGTTTGTTTGTTTTTAGTGCCCTTTGCAGTTAGGGCGTGACTTAGTTTTTAGCTGTGAAGTATGGAGGCAGAGGTGACATGTACGCCTTCCAGACCTGGCCTGTAAAAACTTCCCATTCAATCCTTCTCTCTTCCCCATCTGCAGGCTGGAAACCAAAGCCAGGGCAGAACTGAAAGCCACTCGTTGAAGATGGCAGAGACTTGGTGGTCATCTTGAGCCCTGTAGGACTACAGAGATCTCCTCCCCCATCCCTCCCTTGCCCAAGTTGTTGCACCTTATGTAAAAGAGAAGGAAGCATCCGTGATGCCGAGCCTCTGAGCTTTTGGATCTGTCTGTCATGGCTGCTTGCCTTACACGAACTATATCCCTTTCTCTAGTGCATTCTTGGGTGATCAAACCCGAGCGACAACTGAGATCCATGTTCACTCGTAGTTTGTCTTTAGCGACAAAACAAGTTGGTGATTTTATTTCCTCTTTCCAAGGGAGCCTAGCCTTGTATTCTAAAAACAAGCCTTTTTAGTTCTGTTTTCATTTTAACTTGCATTTTTATCTTCTCACCCTCATTGAAAAAAATAAGCTGCACAATACTCCTTGCTCTTCCACCCGCTCTGAAGTCCGCTGCAGTGATATCTATTGTTGACCAGCAGATACGGCTCAGCTGATGGTTGACTTTGCTTTAAGAAAATTATTTTCCCTCACTTTTCGGGTTCTCATAATTTACAACTGTGACGAGCCAAATGCTAGTAGAAATACTAGTGATTTTAAATAATAAAGACAGTTACCACACACTGGGCATTGCAAGATGCTGGACACAGAGCAAGACGTTGTACAGGTATTAGCCCACATCTAATAAGGCTGCAAGGTAGGTATTGGTCTCTCATCTTGGTGATTTTGCAGCTGAACCTGAGAATAGCTATGGGACTTGCTGAGGTCGCACAGACAGGAGTGATGGGTGGAGCCAAGGTTCTAGCTCAGAGCTAACTAGCGGCAAAGCCCATTCTCCATCCATTTGCTTTACAGGTGTTGCTCTCCTTACATCCGCTCATTCCTTTCTCTTCCTTTCCTTTGATACCAATTTTCCTGGCTCTGCTCATTGACTGGTTAACACAGTGTACCCTGAATTCAGCCAGGGCCACTTAATTTTAATAGAGGAACTAGATCTCAGGCCATCCAGGGCAGGCAGCCTCAGGCCTGCCTTGATGGGTATTAAGATACTCGAATGTTTGCATAAGGCCTCCAGCAAACTTTACGAGTGTGCGTTACTCACTATTAAAGAACAGCTGCAAAGGCATCGCCTAGTGGCCGCCATTGACTCCGACTGGCTTCAAAGTAGAAGCTGGCTGGTGGATTTTAATATTCATTTTTTAAATTTCAGATTATTATAAGGTACATACAATTAGGTTTACATTGTTTGTGTTTGTTAGGAACAGTCTGAGTTGTATTTGAGTCCTTCACTCAGGAGGTGTGCCGTATACCCCTATGTTCTACCCGTTAGGTGGGACCTCACTAAGACCCTTCCCAGCTCAATTCACAATTGCAAACCCAAGAGCCCATCAAGTTATGAATGGATTCATATACTGTGATATATGAATACCAAGGAATACTATTTTTTTCCTCAAGTCAGATGGGTAATGTGCCAATGTCATAACACGATTTGTGGGAGGCACATCTCACACATGCTCACGAAAACCCAGTTATCACACTTATAAACTACAAAAGGATCTGCCAAGGACTACTAACTATTCAGCCATAAAAAAGATGGAGACTTTACATCTTTTGCATTTACCTGGATTGAGTTGAAGGACATTTCCTTAGTAAAGTATCTCAAGAATGGATTTTAATATCCTTGAGGTTAGATGCTATTTATATATTGGAAAATAACTTTGCACCCACATCCTCATCCCATGCCTTGTGCAGGCTCAACACTTGAGCTATGTTGAATGAATGCAGGGTAAGTTGCTGTGCTTGCATCCAAACACAGTTTCTGTTAAAAGGGAGGGGGCACGCTAAGTAGGTAAGGTCAAAGTGAACAGAGGCTGATACATCTTTCTTTACTCCTAGGCAAGTTCAGGTGTGGAGAGGAGGGAAAGAGACACGGATTGGTTGCTTTCATGAAGGGAGTCATTTTAAGGCTTACTGAATTGTGGCAAAGTGATCTGGCCATGATTCAGGGGCTATAGACATTTGACACTCAGCCTAGTTTCCCTGCTTACCTAAGCCAAGTTTCAGGTATAAAAATCTGCCCAAGAGCTTGAGTTGGTGCTGTAAGTCCCAATAACCTTCAGCTCTGAAGTCCAAGTTAAAACCCTGGCCTACCTACCTGCTAGACTTTGGGCAGGTGGGTCAGCCTTTCTGAGCCTTAATTTCCACAGCACAGAAAGAAGCCTAATACTATTACCTCTACTCCTGGATTATTTCGGGGGCTAATTAAGTCCTGTAAAACATCCAGGAAGTGCTTAGTGGCTGTGAGCTACTTCTCTATTGCCAGTATATATTGACCTAAGTTTTTCATCCAATCTCCCCACTGAAGGTTTGACTCATCTAGTAAAAGAAAAATTTTGCACAAGGTTTTAGGATTGGCACAAAAAAATGAAAGGGATTTGCCCTTGAGAAGCTTAGAGTTTATATTCGGTATTTAAATAGTGAGACTCACAAGACCTTGAGCAACGTCACCTCTCCAGGTCTGAGTGCCCATGTGTGGACCTGTGGGCAGTAAGGAATCTTCCAATCCAATGTGTCCTTGAGCCTCTGTGTGCCCTGGAACTCAGTTACAGACCAGAGGAAAGAATGATTAGTCACCACCCCGGTAACCATAGGAAGGTTATCTCCTTTTATTAATAGACGAGGCTACGCAAGCCATAAAAATAGGGTAGCTTCAAAATTTAAGTTCTTTGAGCTTGAGTTTTTGTTGCATCAGAGGAAATGTGAAAAGAGATCTGTGTTATGTATGGACTTTGTATAATGTTCTTCTATCTCATGCTGCAAATCAATTACTTATTAATTTTTATTGCCAAGGAAAGAAAAATATATTACTATTCGTGTAAGCCTTTTCCTTATCGATTCTATGAGTATAGTGCTGGTTTTTTAAGGAAAAAAATGATTATGTTCATTTGTTCATTTCAAAAGGCCTATTTGACATTATAGAAAATTCAAATGGGGGAAAAAACAGAGAGAAAATGCTTTTCACCCTACTCAGCAGCTGTTAATGTTTAAGTGTTCTACTTCCATTTTTCTTCTGAATATTTTTACATCCAGTATTGCATTTTCACTAAACCCCACGTATTGATAAAAAGCATTTACTGTGTTTCTACATAGCACTCATAATAATTTTTAATTGTAAAATAATATTCCCACAAAGTATATCCTGGTTTATTTGACCATCTTCCTCCTCTTACTAGAAGGCAGTAGAACTCAGTTTGCAGGAGGTGTGGTGCCAGGGCTGGCTCGAGACGCAGCTCTACCGTTTCCTAGTGTGACCTCAGGAAGGCCACTTGATCTCTCCAGACCCAGATAGCCTCATCTAGGAAAATACAGGCTATATTAGGAGCAACCTCGTCAGGTTATTGTGAAGAGTATGTGAGATCATGTACGCAGAGGGCTCACCAGTATCTGGAACATCATAGAGTTCACTGATGATAGCCTACATTCCTACCCGATGACCAGTTGATTTTTATAAATATCCCACAAGAAAACACACGCAAAATATCAGGCCCTATCACTGTATCTCTTAGGTCACTTTATCTCTCTAGCTCAATTCCAGAGTGAGACAGTCAGACCATAAAGTACAACCTCACAGCCCCCCGGCACCTCCAGCGTGCCAGGATTTTAGGCTAATATAATATTAGAAGCAGCTCTAACCACTGCAGGGGAATGACCCAGGGAAGCTTCAGCCTTGCTCATGAAGAAAGAAACCTCCAAGGACCTGCGGCCTGTGCGCGTCAGTTTCCCTTTTTAACCGCTTGACATTTGTTCCCTCACCTTCCTTCCAAAGGCCTCTCACAGCTGGGTTTGTGTGCTCCTCACATCCCCATTTTTTAAATGGGTCCAGCAGCTGGTGCGCTCACCCAAGGTTTTATTTATCCATTTCACATTTCTAATGTCGCTTCGCTGCTTGTGATCATTTTCCTATGTGGTCATTTAAGGAAGATAAATTGAATTGCAAATCTCAGTAGAATAGGCATAGCTCTTAGTCAGTCCCCGAGGGACAGAGAAGATTTTTCTCATTCTTAACAACACCTGCTTGTGCTCTCCCTGTAACTTCCCAAGAAGAGTGTTTAATTGAAAATAAAAAACTTCTTCAGACACCAGCAAAGTTGGACAAGTTGCTTCCCCCCAGCACATCTATCCCTTAACAACATTCGGATTTCTCAGATCTCAAAACCAAGGGCCAAAAGGGACTGAACTAACCTCACCTTAGGAT
>CAUYQV010018770.1:0-17195 GCA_963574575.1 Galagoides demidoff
CGCAGCAAATTCATCTGATGATCAGGGATTGGAATTGTTTTACACCACTGTCTCCTCACTGCCATCAACCTCACAGTCCTACTTAAAATTCAGTTAATTTGCACCCACGTCAAAACTATTGGCTTGGGAGGCGCCTGTGGCTCAATGAGTAGGGCGCCCGCCCCATATACGGAGGGTGGTGGGTTCAAACCCAGCCCCGGCCAAACTGCAACAAAAAATAGCCGGGCGTTGTGGCGGGTGCCTGTAGTCCCAGCTACTTGGGAGGCTGAGGCAGAAGAATCGCCTAAGCCCAGGAGTTGGAGGTTGCTGGAGCAACTCCACTGTACTCTACCGAGGGTGAAAAAGTAAGACTCTGTCTCTACAAAAAAAAAAAAAAAAACCAAAAACTATTGGCTTAACCCTGAGATTTCCGAACACGTAAAGCATGAAATGCACTGGTTATCTGCACCTCTCAAAATACATCAAACACCTTTCCATGAGACTTCAGGTAAGAAACCAGACACTTATACAGCGCAAATTATTTAATTTTAGCCTTGACCCCTTATGGCCTATTCTTAAATATTCACCCACAATCCAAATTCCTCCAGCAGTGTGGTCTTGCTATTTTTAACATTAAATATGTACAACTGCAGCCTGTCAACCCCAGCTTGTTGCTACTATCGCATTAAAAAGACCAAAAATGAATTGAAGACTTCCAGAAACCATGAAGGCCAAGTCTCTCTTCATATTCACAACTAACCTGAAACAATTTAATACTTTTCATCTCTCCTATTAATGCATTCCCTGAGTACGACCACTTTCATTTCTCACATAAAATTTATGCTCTTTCGGGGACACCATCCACATTAAGGAGAGGCCTCAGCGGCTCCAAAGAGGTTTACTCCAGGCATGTGTCCCTTCCCGGACGGCACCCCACGGCTGCTGTCAGCTCCAGAAAGACAGACAAGTGCTTTGAAGGCCACGACATTTACCTCCATCTTCAAAGAGCCCTTAACCTAACCAGTCTGGTTTTAGTGACTCACAGCTTCTAAGGCAATTTTACTACTTGATAAAACTTGGTTGCTCTTTATTCAAATTAGCTTCTGGATAGATGTGTGTATGAGTTCTCTCTCTCCCTCTCTCACCTTGGCCAGGTTCTCCTTTTGGGGAACAGCCAACACTGCACATCCTCCAACAGCCTCAGAAGGTTCCCCACCCCTGGGACTATCAGCTAAGGAAGGAATATAATATGTATTTTTAAAATATGCTTTTGCATATAATTATAAGCATGTTGGTAGCACATCTCAGGCTGTCATGGAATCCTGTCGCCCTTTTTAAGATAACCCAAGTTAATTAACAGCTTGCTTACATGCGTTAGTGTACTTACATACACTGTGCACACCACCAATACTCCTTCACTGCCTCTCTTTATCAGACTATGGCCACATATGTATTTAAAGTTAAGATATCTGCGTAATTGTATCTCCTCCTAAATTTCAAGTTATGGACACAGTTATTAGAGGTTTCTTCACGAATACACCATTTCACTATACTTTAGCAAGAGTCTCCATAAATTGGAGAAAAGTTTTGCAAAAAACCCAAAGAAAGAACTCTCACATCTTGATCTACAATCATATGTATTAATTCCTGTCTGGCTTAAGCAGCAGCTCATAGAAAGAACAACACTTCCCCTTTTGAGTCATAGTTTGGGAAAGTAGTTTCCTACTAGAACTAAAGAAAACTTTTGAATCTTGCTCCAACTCTCTCTCTCACTCAAACGGGACAGTTGGCTATGTTCAAATCTGTCCCACCACAGAACGCAGCACAAGGGAAGGACACCACCACCACCACCACCACCACCCCCCTGCCCCGGCCACCAGAGAGAGCAGAGGTCTTGGAGTCACAGTGGCTAACAGCCTGTTCCAGCACTTTCCACCACTGTGTGACCTTGGAAATGCTGCTTGTTTCTTAGTTTTCTCATTCATGAAATGAGAAAAGGAAAACCCTCACAGTTACTGTGAACATCCAAGTAGTTACAGCTACAAAGGATCTCACAGCTCAAAAGTGCTACCCCGGCATCTAGAGGCCCAGACCCACCTACCAATTGTTCAAAGAAGAAAGACTAGAACCACCCAACTATTGGGCAGGTATAGCATGTGGAAACATGCTCTAACATACCAATACCAAGGAATCGACAGAGACACCCAAAACTACATATTAAATAATGTTAAGTTTCTTAAATTGTGATGAATTGCAGCTGTGTGGAACTGGGTTGATGACCATCAGAGCAAGCAGGGTGACCTGCAGATAGCTGCTGTCATATCAGGAAGCAATCTGTGTTTATTTTTCTGTGATGATGTCTAAATATAGCTCGAAAATGCCTCTCTTCTTCCCTGAGCACACTGCAAACACTGCTCTGGCTCTCCACAGAGGGCGGGCTGGAGGCGGCCACAACCCAGCTGCTGGGCATTTGTTTCCCCCGCCCTAGTACCAGTCCTGCTCAGGGCACAGACAGAAGCAGCCACTGAACAAGCTGGGTCCTGCCCGCAGCAGCTTCACTTTCATCCAGGCCCAGGCTACGACATGTCCTCAAGGACACAGACGGCCCCCACCCCCACCCCCGCATTGCCCAGCAGCACTCCTTGTGGGACCTGCCAGGGCAGCCCAGAAGCTGCCGTCAACAGATACCTGAGTTGCCTTACTTTGTTATTTAAGTCCTGTACCATATTTTCATTTTCCATGTGTTATTTCTCACCTCTCAAGTAGACGCAAATGGCAATGTCCATGGTTTTACCCTTTTTTCCACCTCCCAAAGCAAACAGCACAAACAGCTGAGATGACTGTGGTTACTGCTTGGTAGTGCTGACTCACATAAAGTAAAAAGTTCCCAAAATAAAAAGTAAAACTCAATAATCAATTTCCAAGTTGGGCTGGGTGTGAAGGCTCATGCCTATTATCCCAGTTCTTTGGGAGGCCTATGTAGGAGGATCATTTGAGGCCAAGAGTTCAAGACCAGCCTTGGCAACACAGCATCTCTACAGATTATAGAAAAGTTAACTATGTGTGGTGGTGTGTGCACCTGCAGTCCCAGCTACTCAAGAGGCTCCCCCATTTCATATTAGATAGTTGTCTTCATCTCCACTTATTTCCATTTTGCTTATTTTTGGTTCATTCTACCTTGATGAGATTGTTTTCAGATCCTGATTTTGACACCTAACATATTATAGTAACTGCAATTTCTGGCTTGACCTCAACCACCAATAGAATCAGCATACCATTTCACACAGACGAAACCATCCAAGAGGTCCAGGGAGAGAACAGAGCCATGGGCTAGCCACAGGAGCCACTCGCAAACAGGCAGGTCCAGACAGCAGCATTCTCTAAGGAGACCTGCAGCAGAACCTCTCAGTCACTACTAGTATCTTTTTCTTTTCTTTTTTTTTTATTGTTGGGGATTCATTGAGGGTACAAGAAACCAGGTTACACTGATTGCATTTGTTAGGTGTAGGCCCTTTTATAATTGTGTGCTCACTACCATTTTCAGGCTCAAGACCACATCTGCCTTCAGTGACAACTTCTTGTTCCTCCACCTTTTATAAAATATAAAATAAACAGTCCAAAGTTCAGAGACATGTACAAAATACAAGGCAAAAGGTCATAAGGGAAAAAGCAGCAGCGTTAGAGCCAACCAAACCTGGGTGTGAATCCTGCCTATACTATTTATTAGCTATGTCAAGTCAGGCTCACTATTTAATAAAGTACAATCCTGCTCACCTCTTATTGTTACTGGTGGATTAAGTGAGATACCACAGGATATATCACATAGTAAGAGCTTCCTAAACCTCTTTTCTTCTCCTCTTAACAAATCAGCAAACTGAAGTCAGAGAAAAAAAAATCACTCAATAATTTAATCTATTTATTTTTCTATATCCTCTGCAGACTATAATTAAATGTGAAAATTCTGTCTTACTCATCTTTGCATACCTAACACTGAGTACAATGCCTGGCCTAATTAACGTGTGTTGAACGGAGAAGGGAATGACTTCCTCCATACCACGTGGCCAGGTAAACAGCGGGGCTCTAACTAGCATGCAGGCCAACATACAACAGGCAAAGAACCGTACTTCACTGCAGACAGATCTCCACCTCGCACAAGTTCACACAAGCCATACCTTGTACCACCTCCCCATGCCTGCATCTCCATAGCTTGTCTCCCTGGCTAGCTCCTCTGAGCCCCAGAGCACTGTAGCCAAAATTCCTGCCCAGGTGCCGGCAGGATCCTGTCCATCTATCTCTGATAGCAGATATACAGACTCCTCTCTTACCTCTCCCACACGGCCAACTCCTCACCAAGTGAATAGGCAGGGCCTACCATCACTGCCAATAGGAAATCTCCCCTCTAACCATCCTGGTGCCTATGGGGCTCTAGAAAACCCACATACATGCCCACTGCTGGGTCTCTCCTCAGGTGCCATTCCTTTTCCTTAAAATAAGCTCTGCTCTCCTGCAGAACTCAGCCCCAAAACATGTTCTTAGAGAGCCTCCCTGAACTCAGGCAGGATCCCACAGGAAAACACTGCTGATCCTTCATAACCCTAACCAAAGCCTGCAACATTCCTTATTTGTGTGACTCCTTGATAAATGTCTGTCTCCCTACCTAGACTGCTCCATAGGAATGCCAAAGTGGAGAAAACAAATATCAAACCTATTTATAGCTACGTTCCAGGCACTAGAGAGTAAGTCCAGAAAGTTAAGACTATTTTGGTTCCCAATATTTGCCTGATTTTTATAAATTGGCAAAACCTATTAGTAGCCTAATCCCCCAAAGCTCAGCAGCTTATAAGTCAATTCAGTGAGTAAATTACTGTCTGACTAAACTACATTTTTAAATTTAATTTAGCAAGTGTAATAATTTTATGAACCAAAATGTATACATATTATTTATTCCAGGAGTAAATTAGATCTAAAAGGAATACTAAAATAGTAATAGAATATGTTTCTATTTTCCCTCAAATTTATTATTCTTGCCATCCAAAAAAAAAAATGTAAAGTACTTATGGTGGCTTTAACATTTTCCAAAATTTACATCGGTAAGTGTGCACATCCTGTTCACAGCCATGTGTCACTATGTGACAACCTAGTGCCAAGCTCTGACTTAAGAAAGAGAAATAGTATGGTACACTTTCCATAGAAATATAGATTTAAATCAAGAAAGGAAGTTAATGTGAGTATACGAGGTTGCACAATTAAGCTCACAAACTCATCCTAGAAAAAGTACTATCTACCACTACTTTATATCACTACAGTCACCTTCTAAGTATTTCCATTACTTAGTGACTACAGGGATTATGCAGCAATGAGGCATGTAGCACTTTTTCACTTTCTAAGATGAGTCCCTGCACTTAACTGTCTGACCTCCAATGGCCCCTCCAACCCAGCCCTGGTAACTGTGTGATGCTGAGGAAAGCCACCACATAACTTCCCTGCGTCACAGTTAACACATCTGTGCGCTAGAATGCCATCACAATCACCACGGAGTTGTTACAGAGCTAAAGGTAATAAATATGTTCAGGTTCCTGGCACATAACAGGCTTTTAGTAAGGGCAGATTTTATTATCATTTTCATTATACAGAGGCATAATTCCAGAATAATCCACATAGGCATGGAAACCCTACACCCCTGTCAATGTGCAGAAGGCAGACCCTGCTAACTAATCCTGGTGCTGGTTTCCCTGAGTCCGGTAAGCCTCAGAATCTTCTACCCTGTGGAGTCGCTGGCAGCCACTACCAGCTATCCAATTTTGCAGACAAGCAAAAACCAGTTTGCTACCTCCAGTACAATGGAAAAGCATAAAGTCTGCCAACAGGTAGAGCTCAGTTCATCTTTCTCCTGCTTCTGAACAGTCACAAAAACCTGAGTAAATTATTCCAGTGCTCCAAGCCTCAGTTTCCCCGCCTTTCAAGTGAAATCTAATACCTTTCTTGGAGCTAACCATGCAAGAAAGATGTTTAGGATGATTTTCACATGTCAATAATTCCAAAGATGGTCAAGGCAGCATCTGAAGACAGAGAAGCAGCTATTCCCTGGCAAGGCCCCTGGCTGCCACACGCCACTTTCTCATTATTCCATTCACTTTTTAAATTAACAACTTTAAATACAATGAAAATTACCAACTGACTTATTACCCCTCTAGACAGAGAGTGCTTACTGTTCAGATACACAGGGTATCTGCCCTTGCTTTTAAAATGCTTTTCAGAGATACGACCCTACTTGATATCGGCTTTACCAGAGCCGCAGTTAAATGAAATCACAGACTGACTTCTTATAATGTGGTTATTCAAAAAAATAAATAAATTAACATGACTAATACTCAAATCTTATATTTTAAAAATGGTAGGGCAACTAGATTCAACATAGAAGGCTAGATAGTATCTTATACTGAAAGAAAGAAGATTGCCACTTAGATACTATTAGTACAATGGGCAGTGTTAGAATACGGACTGCAGGTTAAAGCAGTCAGTCAAAGCTAAATTTACTAACAGTGGTAACTGAACAGAGAGGTGTGTAAAGGCAGGCTTGTTCCCAGAAAATACACTCTACAGTACTAAGGGGTAAAGCGGCAGATGAAACAGCCTCGTCTCTAATCATTTAGAGAACACACATTATGGACAAATGATAGATGGGCGGACAGATGGACGAAGGGGCAGAATAATAAAGTAAATTATTAAAATTTGATATATCAGGATAAAGGTACATGAATTTGTACTATTTTTGCAACTTTCCTGAAAATTTTGAAATTTTAAAAGATTTTTTTAAATGCACAAAAGGAAACAAAGTTCCTTGCTAGTCTAACATTCTAGAATTCTAGAATTATCCTCCTTCCTGCCAGACCTTCAACTGTTTTGTGGTATCAAAAGAATGTGGACTGTTAGAGATATTTCTCCTTTCTACCTCATCCTTTGACCAGGAATCTCATCAATAAACTGCCTTGACGAAGGTCAAAAGATAGGAAAAAGGACCTAAGGGGAAAGAATTCGAAATCCAGAAGGACAAATTCAAATAAACAAGGCTCATTCGCAGGTGGCTCGCTCTGCCACCGTCCGGGGCTCCCCTACCCCCAAAGCTGGACGGCCAGTGCAGCAGCACAAGTCCCCAACTGCTTCTGAGATGCCCCTGCACCCATCCTCCTCTGGCTACCCTGTAAACCACAGAAGCTCTTCCAAACCCCACCAAGTACCACTGGTTAAAACAGTCTGCCCTTTCAGGGCTCCCTCCATTCACCACAACTCACTAATTTAACACATATGAAATATTTACCATAAGCAACTACAATTTTTAATTTTAATCAGACAGGCTGCATAAGGCCAGAAATGTTGTTTTTCTCATCCCAATTCTCCTTATAGCCCCAACTTCCAACACACAGTAGACAAATATTATTCCTATATTTCTTTAATAAAAAACTGAAGTAAAGAAACCAGTCTAGGCATGGTGGCTCACACTTTGGGAGGCCCAGGTGGAGGATCACTTGAGGTCAGGAATTCAAGACCAGTTTTGAGTTGTATAGTAAGACACAGTCTCTACCAAAAAAAAAAAAAAAAAACCTGCAGTCCCAGCTAGCCAGGCGACTGAGGCAGGAGGGTGGCTCAAAACACCTGGACTTAAGGTTGCAGTGAGCTACGATGAGGCCCCTCCACTTTAGCCTGGAAAACAGCCAGATCCTGTCTCAAAAAAACACAAAAACAAACCCAAGCACACCTTAACTGTCACCTCGCTCCTAGCCATCCTCTTCTAAATAATATAGTACTGCATTTCCTGGATATACCAATTGTAAGTAATAAAATGTATGAGAACTGATAACAGGGTCTGGCTTCTAACAGACACTCAGTGTTTGGTCCATGAACGTTAGAAAGACATCCCACCACTATATGTCCTACTCCAAGTATGACTTCTCTTGGGTTCAAATTATAATACTCCAAACACAAGCGATTTTTATTTCCATACTATAATGTCACTGCTTCTAGAATTCCTAACACAGCAGCTCCCCAACCATCTTTATAACCATTACTAAAGAATGGAAATTAAGGATGAAACACAGACCACTGCTTACAATCCATAACATGTTAGCTTAAGTCCAAACTGTCCTCCGTAGAAAAAAGACTGAGTTGCTTGTTTTTCAAGCAGAATACAGAAAACCATAAGCATGGATGATGTGAAAATGTAATAATCCTTTTCATCTTCACTGTTACTTAAGCCTATTGAGCTAAGTGACCCAACAGACAGACAGCTGACAGAGCTTACCTGTAGATTTTTAGACACAGTTGGACAGTAACAGCAACAAGGTATGCTGGTCATATAGCCTCAGCATTTATGGCAAATTATTAATCAAGTCCCACCTGAAACAATTTGTTAAATTGATTTTAATCACTGGGCCTCTCATGTGAAGCTTTGTATAATCAGCATTTCATTTACAAAATTAATTGCCTGATTGATTCTCAGGAGGCAGTTGCTGTCATTACCCCGCTGTCATGACTTCTGAGCAGGGTGTCACAACATGAATTCTGACAGTCTGAAAAGCATTGCTATTTTAAAAATGGGTGAGGGGAGAAAAGAGGGAAACCAAAGTTCCATTACCACTTTCAGCCTGAAAGAAAGTAGAAAGTGTTGCGCCTCAATCACACTAGATAGCAATACCCTTCTGCCAAATGAATTAATATACAAATCTAGGATTTGGGGCATGTCGAATTTTTAACCATCTTAAAATGGTAACTAGAATGTAAAAGCATAGATTCACCTAGAAACTTGTCATCTCTGTTAGAGAATACATATCTTGATATATTAACACCGACATCAAAGCAGCACTGTCTAGACTGACATTCTATTTGCCTACTGCCACTATCTCAAGTTACCGTACTTTTTCTTTCTTAGGCTTTCTAATAAAAAAGGACCAGAAATTTTAAGATACAATATATCCATTGTTAGCATATTGAAAACATAAGCGTAAAGTCTTTTGAATATTTGAGCATCTATTGTGTTAAATATACTCTTATATTTCTTACTCATTTTTAATAGTCTACCCGTAATTAATAGGTCTTCCCCTAATGGCCTGTCATCACAATCAAATAACAGATTAGGATAAAAAGTATTTTTCAGGTAAAAGAAAATGGTCAGAGTATAGAACAAAGGAGGAAAGGGGATTTTTAAAGTTATTGAGTATCATTCTCCAAAAAGTGAGACACATTACCTGTATTATCCTATTGCAAATGCACCCACATACGCATCAAATCAGCCAAAGGTTCTGTTTTTCTTTAGCACTGATTTATCTTTTCAGAAAAGACCCCCAATTCAACCAGCACAAGGCTCACAGTTGCACTTCCCACACCCTCAGCTTTCTACAAAGGCAGGGTAGACCACTGCAAGCCAACTTGTTTTCAAAGGCCTAAAATAACTTTCAGAATATAGGGTGGGAGTGATTTAAAACAATCCCCTTTCAAGAAGATCCAATTCCAACTATGGCCTCTTTTAAGTGGGTCATTCTGAATTTAAAAGAAGTCCCCTCTGGGGACCACATTGTACTTTACCTTCCTTTTCCTTACACTGAATTTTGATTATTATGCAGACTCACAAAATTCCTTTAAAAACAAAGATCATCTTACAAATTTACTCTATTATCTTGTGACCAAAGGTGTTTTGTTTGCTGGCTTGGTAAAGAGTGGTACCAACTACCACACAGTTCAGGACTAATGAGCATAAAGGCAGCCTAACCTGAGGTGGGAGGCAGAGGCAGGCCCCTCCTTAACCTCTGGGCTACCTTACTCCCCAGCAGAGTAATAACAGTGGTCCCCAATTTTTACCTGGCATACAAGGAAGCCTTAAGGATTGATAAGGTAATATCCACAAAGTGCATTAAGTATTATGAAAAGCATAACACGCGTCTAGGCTACACCAGCTGGAATCATTTTAGAGACGAGGGTTCAAAAATTCAAAATCCTAACAATTTGACCCCTTTCATTATAAGATAACCATACAAAGAGAAGACAGAGTTCTCCCACACAGGTAAGTAGCTGGTGGAGACGCCTAATGCCAGCCTCACTGCTGCCTAGGACGGAGCTGTCTGGAGCAGCAGTTCTCACACAGGAAAATGAACAGATAGTATAAGAATAGGCAGGCGGCTAGGGTGAGGGTGCAGTCAAAAACGCAAGCCCGGGACTGTAATTTTCCATTTGGAAAAAGGAAGAAAACTATTGTTTTTTTACAACATACCACATGAAAGTAGAGTTTGATAAAATAATCTCAATTGTTGAAGATTTGTTGAAAAAGAAAAGTCTAGCTTCCGTCTTTTCAGGGGAGGTGGGAACTGGGGGCCTTGTCTTTTGGAAGGAGATATCTGAATGCTGGAAGGGGTGCGAGGAAACATGTTTATCAAAAGGAGGTGCGAGGTAGAAACAGCTGAGAAGTGAGGACCTTGATGAAAGAGGAAGCATGTTCCTCTGGAGGCCACACCCAGTTATTCAATTATTCAACACTGTTTAAACTAAATAAATATTAATATGCAGGGTGCTACAGAACAGTAAGTTAATGTCAATGGCCCTTGACATTAAGAAACAGACGCTGTACCAGAGGAAGTAAGAGATGTATACAAATACTACCCGGTATCAATAAACTTATGAATACCACAGAAGCATGTAAGTGCCAGTCCTACAAATTCAGTTGTGGGTAATGGCTTCTAGTGGGAAAGATTCATGAGGAACTTATCACTTAAGGTGGATTAAAAAAAAAAAAAAGATACCCAGAAATGTCAAGGCACAGACCTATCAACAACGGCCTTATTTAACAAGGACCTACTATGCGCTCAGCACTAACAGGAGCAATGCCAAGTTGTTCATGTTGCCATGCTCTATGTCAGTGAAGGAAGCCACTCCCAGAGGAAGTAACTTGCCCAAGGTCATGATACTCTGGGGCATCTACACAGCCCTGGATCTAAGCAAAATGTGACTAGAAGCCTAACCTGCTATGGACTGAACTGTATCCCCCCTCCAAGATTCTCACATGGAAGTCTTAACATCCAATGTGAGTATTTGGAACTAATGCCTAAGAGGTACTAAAGCAGCAGTTCTCAACCTGCGGGTTGTGACTGTATCAAAGGGTTGCGGCATTAGGAAGGTTGGGAACCACTGTACTAAAGGTTAAAAGAGGTCATTAGACTGGGCCCAAACCTGATCAAGCTAATGTCCTTTTAAGAAGGGAGTTAGGCAGGGTTCAGACACAGGTATACCTGGTTCTCTCTCTTTCTCTCCCCCCTTCCTTCCCACCTCCCCCCTCAATGCACAAAAGGACCAGGTGAGCACAAAGAGAGAGAGAGAGGATGATCACCTGTATACCAAGAGAAGAGGACTCAAGAACTCAAAATGAAAACTGCCTTGTCAGCACTTTGACCTTGGGCTTCCCGAGGGGTAAATTTCTGCTGGTTAGGTCACCCAGACTGTGGTATTTTGTTATGGCAGTTTGAGTGGACTACCACACACCACTGCTATTTGTACTGATATGGAACATGCAACCTGCAGTTAGCAAAATCCTAAAACATCTCCCAGGGATGCATGACCTATAGTACGACACTTTTGTCAAATACAAGTCACACTCTTGAGTATGGGGCAAGAACTGTGACTTGCATCTGACCAAAAAATACGATAACAAAGGAAGGGATTCTGCAGATATAATTAAAGATTCTAAACATCTGACTTTAAGTTAAAACAAAGTGTCTTGGGTGGGCCTGACCTACTCCAGTGTACTCTGAAAGAGAGTCCAGGAAGCAGAAGTTAGAGAATCTTTCCTTTGGTGCCAATGAAGAAGCTGCTACAAACTCTACAGCCACCAGGAAAGGAATTTCCCCCATAGTCTGAGCTTCCCTAGTCCAGCCCCCAGATGAGGACACAGCCCAGCTGCCGTCTCCAGTGCTGCCTTCTGAGACCCTGAGCTGGGGACGCAGCTAAGCTGTGCCTGGGCTCTGAACTTCCCAAACTCTGAGATAATGAACATGTGTTCTTTCAAGCCACTAAATATTAGGTAGCAAAAGAAAACCTCTCCACAAGTTAATGAAAATGGCAGGCGTTCCACTTAGCTCCTTCTCACACCTACTTCCAAGCAGACTGATGCCCCTAACCTCTTCCCATCAGGACCTGTCACTGCTCAAAATACCAGTGTTGGTGCTCTGATATTTTCAGTGACTAGAACCTTAAAACACACAGAAGTTATTCGGGGCACTTTGCTTTTCCCATTTCCAGCCAAACTCCTCATTTTTCAAACCTTTACGCAAAAATCACCTTCCCTGTCAACTCTGTCTTAAAACCACAAGGTAAAATAAATTCTCTCTTGTGTGACCTCAGAGACCTTTGAGGAAGCCTCTATCATCACATTCAGGAGGTCTGGTTGCAGCTGTCGTGTCCTCGTCTCCCTGACAGCAGAGTCTGTTAAGCAGCAAGATAGTTTACTAAGATAACGGAAAACACCCTCACTCTGTGCTGGAGACAGAGCAAGGGCAAGAATCCGACCCAATGGCCAAGCCAGAGGACCCTCGGCACAGGGCTGCACAGCCTCTTGAGACCTTCTTTCCTCCTCTACAAAGCAGGATGGTTTGCAGGTGGGTCTTCAGAGAGTGGCAGTTATACCAACTAATTCTGTGGGCCCAGAAGAACCTTGTACAATACAGACTGTACATGGAATAAATATGACGTAATATACTTGACAGGGCAACCTAAATTCTAACTCAAGGCTCAGCGCCTGTGGCTCAAACGGCTAAGGCGCCAGCCATATACACCTGAGCTGGTGGGTTTGAATCCAACCCAGGCTCACCAAACAACAATGATGGCTGCAACCAAAGAATAGCCAGGCGTTGTGGTGGGCACCTGTGGTCCCAGCTACTTGGGAGGCAGAGGCAGAAAAATCACTTGAGCCCAGGAGTTGGAAGTTGCCGTGAGCTGTGATGTCACAGCACTCTACCCTGGGCAATCACTAAAGGCTCTGTCTCAAATAAAGAAATAAATTCTAACTCAAAAGACAGCAGAAATACTAGCCAGGATGCCAGTCTAAGAAATGAAAATAAATGGTTAAAACCAACTATAACTATTTAATAGTACACACATCTATACTGACCAGGGGTACAAATGACTTCAGGTGGTAGTCTGTGTTTCCCTGCCTGTGCTTCACATGGACAGCAGCAAAGGTCAGAATCAGGCCTGCTGACACCTGCCAGTTTCCATTCTCCATGCACTCTTTTTTTTTTTGAGACAGAGTCTCACTCTCTCACCCTAGGTAGAGTGCAGTGGCATCATCATAGCTCACAACAACCTCAAACTCTTGGGCTTAAGAGATATACCCCCGCCTCAGCCTCCCGAGTAGCTGGGACTATAAGCACCTGCCACAACACCAGCTAGTTTTTCTATTTTTAGTAAAGATGGGGGTCTTGCTCTTGCTCAGGCTGATCTTAAACTCCTGAACTCAGGCAATCCAGTCCCCTTTCCACCCCACTCTTGAACCCTATTCTGTCACCATCTGTCAGAAAGGCTTCCCAGATGACGGCTTAAACTCTCAAATTTAGAGCTCCATCTCTGCCCATTCACACCCTCTGACCACCTCCACACACTTGGCCCTGACCAGCACACTAAACTTAACTTGAGAAGCCATGCACAGTGTGGCCAGCTCCACGTCTGGCTGGTCTCAGCCTAAGTGACAGAGAAAGCTATTTCTCAATCATTTGGAACCAATAAACTCAAGGGAGAAAGGAGCCCCACGCCTTTTGTTTTTTTTTTTTAAACGTGAGAAAAGCACACTCTGGCAGGCGGGGGCAGGTGGACTGCCTGAGCTCGCGGGTTTAAGACCAGCAAGAACAAGAGCACAACCTTGTCTCTAAAAATAGCTGGGCGTTGTGGCGGGCGCCTGTAGTTCCAGCTACTTGGGAGGCTAAGGCAAGAGAATCACTTGAGCCCAATGAGGTTGCTGTGAACTGTGAAGCCGCAGCACTCTACCCTGGGCAACATAGTGAGACTCTGTCTCAAAAAAATAAATAAATAAAGTGAGAAAAGCAAATCTTTAAATGCCCTTGGCAATGGTGTTACAGAAGCCTCAGATGTGTCTCCACTGATGGAAAAGCTCTATCTAACCTACAATTCTATATATAATGCAACTGATTCGCTAGTATCATTTTACAACTCTGATTAGGTTTCTCTAAACCCCTGTTTATTAAATTGCTTCCTTTAAACATACATGGTTACTAATTTGTTGCCAACTAATGCAGGTATCATATAGAAAGATTGCACTAGAGCGCTCATGAGATTATGTTTCATTTAGATTTCAAAATTAAAATAGAGCTCAAACTTTACAACTGTAAAATTTCTTTTTAAAAAAAGCTTAATTTCTATATAGGTTTTGGATTAGTAAACTGTCTATCCCACTATAGCATCCGTGTACAAAACAACCGCATCTTTCACAAAGCATATGAAGCCAAGGCCGACAGACGCGACGTGGTTATCATGTGATATCTGTTGAATCAGGAGGTCGGTCGTGGGGGGCCACCGGGCAGCAGTCCACAGAGCTAAGACAGATCGAGCTTTATGTGCCAGCTTAAAAGAAAACAAAAAGGAAGCATCCAATGCTCTATTAAATCAGGTTATTGATGTTTTATATGTAAAAGATTAACAACTCAACTGAGTAAAACATATTAATGAATAAAAATCTTCCGAAAACCAACTTCAGCAATTTGCTGAGCCATGTGACTCTGATTAGTCACACAGATAAAACAAACTCATATGTACAAATTTTAAGATATTTCTCCCCAAAGTACAATGAAATAAAAATCCATAACACTGTTTTTAATCAAAGATTTTAGTGCCTCTAAAAATCTTTGTTTAAAAAAAAAAAAGGTATCCGTCCTTTCATCAAGCAAAAATAAGAACAGAGAACAGGACATTTATTTACATTTTAAAACCAGATGCACAATAGGAATTTACACAGCTAATGAAAGGGTCCATATTAACAAACAATACAGGTTAAAGTTTTTGCTTTGAGTTTTCATGTGTAGCACACCAACAATAAAGAGAATCTTTTAAATACAGAGTTAACATGCTTTAAAATATTTTTTAATGTTAGCTGAAACTGGAAAAAAAATGCAAAGATTAAAAAAAATGAAAGAAAAATGGGTACGCTAGGTACAGTGACTCAAACCTGTAATCCCAGCATTTGGGAAGCTGAGGCAGGTGGATTGCCTGAGCCAAAGCAAGACCCCGTTGCTAAAAATAGCCAGATATTGTTAGGGGCACCTGTAGTCCCAACTATTTGGGAGGCTGAAGCAAGAGAATCGCTTACAACCAAGAGTTTGAGGTTGCTGTGAGATGTGATCCCAGAGCACTCTACCAAGGGTGACAAAGTAAGACTCTGTCTTAAAAAGAAAAATGGGTATGATTGCAAGATCTGTGATCGGAGGACTCTAAGAGAATTACAAGTGTTGACTTTAGCAGCGGGGCTGTTCTGGCTCATGGTGGATCTGTAGGCTAGAGCCCATGCTCACAAGGGCACCACATGACAGACTGCCAAGAATGCAATGAAGGCTCCCTTTTTTCCAGAGAGATTCTTTACAGACTTATAGCCTGCAATGCCTAGGCTATCTTTTGAGTACCACACCAAAAAAAGAACACCAACTCTGAAGTATTTCAAGATAGACATTATACCACTACAAGCTCTCTCCCCTGTTCTCCCCAGTATTATTTCTAAAGCTAGCAAAGGTACAATGAAAATAACCTCAGAGGTAAAAAAAAATCCAGCTGATACCTTACAAATAGGAAATGCTCTCATCTCTCAATTACTTTTGAAATTTCAATTACTAAATTCATTTAATACTTTGAAATGTCTGCCTCTGCTTCTGCTTTGGGATACAATAGGGTTTAAGCATCAACAGTTGTACATCTAACAAACAAGGAGTTACTTTTCTACAGCACACTCCTGGTAAATTTTGTTGTGCACAACACCCACTAACATAAGAGGCTGAGGGACCCCTCGTGAGGCTGCCGGAAGAGGAAGCTACACAGGGCTCATGCCTGAAGGCCCTGCACTGACCCTTCCCAGCAAATCCTCCTGAATTGCTCAAAAGATAACATCCCAAAATGATGCCGCAGTCCACAGTAAAAATGACACTGTGTCTTCTGCATTGTTTAGTGATGGCTTAGACAGTTGAGAGTCTCCCTTCCACCACACACACAAAATTATCCAGATGAAAAAGCAGAACCAAGGTGATGTGTCCAAAGGCTGAGGCTGCAATAGAGAAAGGGCCAGTGAAGAAAACAGAGTGTACAACCTCATATACAGATGTTTATGTTTATGTGATTATATGTGTTCATATGTACCATTTTAAGATAAAACATCAACTAAACAATACATTTAACTTAAAAGTAGATACTTCTGGCAGCACCTGTGGATCACTGAGTAGGGTGCTGGCTCCATATACCAAGGGTCCAAGGGTGGCAGGTTTGAACCCAGCCCTAGCCAAACTGCAACAAAAAACAGCCGGGCGTTGTGGCAGGTGCCTATAGTCCCAGCCACTCGGGAGGCTGAGGCAAGAGAATCGCTTAAGTCCAAGAGCTGGAGGTTGCTGTGAGCTGTGACACCACAGCACTCCACGGAGGGAGACAAAGTAAGACTCTGTCTCAAAAAAATAAATAAATAAATAAATAAGTTGATACTTCTGAAAAGTGGAAACTGTACAACATATTTTAAATATGCAACACACTTATTTTTGCCAAGATTTGGATTTTTTACAATGAAAACATATTCACATACTACATTCTGTAATTAAAAAAAAAAAACTTTAGGGCACGCCTGTGGCTCAGTGAGTACAGCACTGGCTCCATAAACTGAGGGTGGCGGGTTCAAACCCGGCCCTGGCCAAACTGCAACAAAAAAATAGCTGGGTGTTGTGGTGGGCGCCTGTAGTCCCAGCTACTCGGGAGGCTGAAGCAAGAGAATCCCTAAGCCCAGGATTTGGAGGTTGCTGTGAGCAGTGTGACACCAAGGCCCTCTAATGAGAGCCATAAAAAAAAAAAAAAAAAAAAAAACTATAATAACAAAATACAAAAATTGGAGGAGGGGGGAATTAAGAAACTAGTAGAGTACCTATAACAAGAAGAAATTCAGGCCAGACGCGGTGGCTCGAGCCTGTCATCCCAGCATTCTA
>CAUYQV010018773.1:0-25296 GCA_963574575.1 Galagoides demidoff
TCAAGCGAGTCTCCTGCCTCCGCCTCCCAAGTAGCTGGGACCACAGGCGCCTGCCACAACGCCCAGCCATTTTTTGGTTGCAGCCGTTATTGTTGTTTGGCGGACCCGGGCTGGGGATTTGAACCCACCACCTTAGGTGTACGTGGCTGGCGCCTTAGCCGATTGAGCCACAGACGCCGAGCCAAATGTTTATTATTTTAAAGATGGAGTTTTCCTATGTTGCCCAGACTGGTCTCAAACTCCTGCCCTCAAGAGATCCTCTCATTTTGGTCTCCCAGGGTGCTGTGATTATAGGCATAGGCTGCCATATCCAACCCATTTCACTTTTCTTAATTGCAAGTTCCTTGTGTATAAGTATCAGGGGCCTGCCCCACCTAATAAAAAGGCTCATGAAGACCACAGGAGGCAGTGCATCTGAAGGCATCTTAAGGAAAGTATAAAACCCTTGACAAATACATCATTCCTGCTTATGAAGAGCTTGCAGAATAGCGGAAGAGCTAAGATAAAACGCAAGTAAGAACTATTAAAGGTAGAGGATGATCCATGTCATCAGGGAGGCACAAAGCTGTGCAGTTCAGAGGGGGAAATCTGCTCCCCTCTTGGTAAACTGGATTTTGATCTCAAAACTGGGTACATTTTCTTCCCTCTATCTCCTTTCTGGTTTGGAGCATACAGGCAGCAAAATCCTTGAATAAATCCAGGAAAATAACAAAGATCTGTTTACCCTCCTTTTCCACAACTTTTTTATTGATATATAATAGCTGTGCATATTTTTGTGCATGCGACACTTTGATACATGTGTACAAAGTATAATGATGAAATGAAATCAGGGTAATTGGGGTATCCTTCCCCTCACACATTTATCTTTTCCTTGTATTAGGAACATTCCAATTATTGTCTTTTCACTATTTTGAAATATACAATATTATTGTTGACTATAGTCCCCTCCTGTACTATCAAATACTAGAATGTACTCCTTTTATCAAAGTGTATTGTTGCACCTCTAAACCAACTTCTGTTCATCTCCTCTGCCCACTACCCTTTCCAGCTTCTGGTAACCACTATTCCACTCTCTGCCTCCATGAGATCTACTTTTTCAGCTCCCACATTTGAGTGAGAACACGAGAGAGTTGTGTTTCTGTGACTAGCTTATTTCACTTAACATAATGAGCTCCAGTTCCACCATGTTCATTTATCTCTGTGGCTGAATAATACTCCCTTGTGTATATATATTAATTTATGTTTAATGGAGAACATGGGCTGGTGCATGCATTTGATTGATGTAGGGACTGAATAATCTCTTTTGAATGAACCCTGTGCAATGAAACTTAAGTGTATCCTTTTTCTGAGTAGATTTTACTGCACCCACCATGGGACGTTTCTATGTGTATCTGTATTCAACATTGACTAGATGATTCTTTGAGAGTAATGTGAAGAGCTTCACATTATTATTGTACTTCACAGAAGAGGAGCATCCTTCCTAGTAAATAGAAGTGCTCAGAACATTTCAAAGAAGCTGGACCCAAGTGGTTAGATGCAGGTGATCTTTCAGGCCACCCCACCCGGGAATAATAGATGCTCTAAGCACAGAAAGGCAAGCTCAAAATCCACACTCAAGGGCAGTACCAAATGCCAAATATAGAAAGCTCTTTGGTAACTTGAATTGTCATGATTTTTGATGGCCACGCCCAGAGCAAAGCTAAAAAGGATTCATTGCTCTGGTTAATCCCCCCATTTACTCAAGCAGATATAGTTTTTAAAGCTCAAGAAATACAAATGTGTGTATTTATGTGTATGGATGCTCTGTGTGTGTGTATTAACATTTATTTTAAGAAATCTGAATGCCGCATTCTGACTTCATATTTCTTGCAAGCCTTGTGCCAAGCTTGTCGTGTCACTGCTGTTCGTCTGTAAACTCTGCCATCCTCTCCTGATGGGCATAGGAGCGTGGAGTAACACACAGTTCTCATGTCCCCTCTCAGCACCGGGCTTTCCTCTCTGTGACTCAGTGTCGCTCTGTTGTTCCTTCTAGTCCGTCTTTTTTTCCCTGGCAAAGCAGTATCTCTTTGGATCTCCCTTGCATATTCCTTATGAAGAGCAAGGCGCAGTCCCCGCTCTTAGCCCTGTATATAGTCTGACATCGTTATTCCAGTCAGTTATTTCTTTCCTCTGTTTTTTTTCTCAAACAAGAATTTTATTGTGTTCTAACTCACCCCAGGGTGTATCTAATCCTCTTCTCAGTATGGAACATTTTAAATTCTCTCCCAGTCCCCACTCTCTCCCGCCACTGCTCTGAAGGGCATATTTAATGATTATTGTACGTATAAGCATTTATGTAGTTCTTTGCTTTCTCTAGTCACTTAAGCTGCAATTAATTTCTACTTCTGTGAAAGAGAATGAATTATACTGAGGCCTAATCATCTCTTCTTTCTAAACAGTTTGGAAGGCCGGGGAGGAAGCAGCCAGCGTCCCATCTGCGTGTGTTCATACTGCTGCGGGCTTTGGTTTGATTCCTGGGCCCACAGTCCTCATTGTTTCCTGTCTTGCTTTTTCAATACTTTGGGGACGGATTTGGTTTCGCGTTGTTGAGTAGGGTGGCTAGACCTGGGTTCTGCCTTCTGGCATCAAGGCTTCATTCCCCTTGGCTTCAGGTAGCAAATATGCCCATAACCTTGTACAAGGTGCATGCCAGGTATCTGAGAGATGTCTCGTCAAGTGAGGCAGAGGGGAAATGTTCCTCTCACACAGGGGTGCTCACGGCTCTGGGAGTCTGGGTGTGGCTCTGGGATGCCCATCTCTGTCCTTGACCCACTGGGCCATATTTTCATACTTGACATAGCAGATCTGCACCCCCATGTCTATCTTTCCCCATTTGGTTTCTCTGACATCATGCTTTTTATCTCCTCCTGTGTCTCTCTACCTATGCATTTCCTGTCCCCCTCTTAGCCTCACTTTGCCCAAGTGGCTGTGTTCTTTAGGGTTTCAATTTTTTTTTCCATTGCCTTTCATCTAACCACTATTCTCAGTTTAGTATTTGCGTTCTCAGAATGTTCTTCTCCTTCCACCCTTGTGTTTGATGGCTGGGCCGGGGCTGCCACCATGGCCTAGCTAGCCACCCTGGAAGCCTCCTGGTCGCTGTAGACCTCGTCTTTCCAACATCCACTTGGTTTTTTGTGAAGGTTGCTCTAGTTCAGCACCTCCCCTCCATCTCTACTCCTACCTCTCTTCTCTTAGACCTCAACTATTGCCACATCCTGTTTTTTTTTTTATTTTATTAAAAACACCAATCTAAACATGCCCCATCTCTGGCTATAGTTATCGCTTTGATTGCTGAACTCTACATGATACTCAGATGCCAAGCATAGCAAGCCCAGACCTGTAGCAGGTGACCTTGGACTTGTCTCCAGCTGTTGTCTGTCCCCTCCCCACTACATGCCAAACACATAGACGTCTCCGTATTGTAGAGGAGGCCTCTCTGCCTATCGTTTTTTCTCGCCAAAACGTCCTGTCCATATTTTCCAGTTGGCAAAAATCTATTCTCCTTTCAAGACCACCTTGTGGAGTTTTGAGGTTCCTCGTGTCAATATAACTGTTCCTTGCATGTCAGCTGAGTGTTGTCCAAGTCACTATCACAACATCCAACCCTGTGCTGAGTTAAAGTAAATAGGAAGATTTTGCATTTACAGATTAATTTATGGATAGTAAAGCTGTTTCATAGACTTTGTTTCCCTGGCGAGTTAGAGGATGCGGAGATGTGACAGGGAGCTTGTGTTCAGCGGCACTGTGGTGTCTGTTCTATTTTGGTTGTGTTTGATCCCCGGGCACTGTTATCTGCACCTTTAACAACAAGAGAAGTGTGTCCAAAGTCCTGTCACTTAGGAGGATAAACGCTCAGGCAGAAGACCTGGTGAGGATGGACGGCCAGCCCTGTTTTCAAAAGTGACAGCCTGGCATCAAAACATCACATATCCCCTATGAATTTAAACAGCTATTATGTACCCATATGAAAAATAAAAATAATTTTAAAAAGAAAGAGCCAAGGAAATCGAGAGAGACTTGTAAAGGTAGCATGTTTTTGCTAAGAACATAACTTATAAATCACCAAATACCTTTTGGAGTAGAAGTTTAAACTAAGAGCTGCTAGTTGTCTTTTCATTTTCTTTTTTATTTTGGTCATGAAATTAGGACTGCCTGGTTAATCAGTACCTAAAATCAAGATAACCTAGGAGCAGTTGGCATTAGAGAATTCAGGCACCAGCTACAGGTGAAATCAGAAGAGAAGGACAGAGGGTGGACTCAGAAAATCTTTATTGGATGACCTAAGGAAGCACAGAATCACTAGATTTGTGAGCTGACACAATCTACCAGGTGTCCTCAAACTATGGCCCACGGGCCACATGCAGCCCGCCTAGGACATTTATCCGGCCCACCAGGTATTTTTGCTGCCACTGCCTGTCCTGCTTAGCAGCCAACTCGTCCCAGGGCCCACAGTCCAGCCCTCCAGTGGTCTGAGGGGCAGTGAACTGGCCCCCTGTTTAAAAAGTTTTGAGGATCCCTGATTCTAGCCTGTAGTTGTAGCTAAGGAACAGAGGCCTGGAGAAAGAGCACAAATAGCTGCCAGGACCCCACCAGTAACAGCCATGAACTCCTGTCTCAGAGCCCCTCCCCACTCCATTAATATGGGGTCTGAAAGTGACTTGGAGGGGACTATGACTGAGGGTACATTACTGTGGGTGCTTGAGAGGTTGTGCCTTCATTTGGGGAAAATGACATGGATGACAGCAATAATAGAGGCTAAGAACGTTTTACTGGCTCATTTCATTTGATCCTCACAAAAACCCCTCTCAGATAACGTGTTATATTCTCATTTCTGCTATAGCAAATTACCACAAGTTTAGTGGTTGAAAACAACACGAATGCTTTATCTTACAGTTCTGGAGGTCAGAAGTCAGAAAGAGTTTCACCAACTAAAGCCCCGAGGTCTGCAGACCTGGTTTCTTCTGGAGGCCGTGGAGGGATATCCATTTCCTGGCCTTTTCTGCTCCTGGCAGTTGCCTGTTTCCTTCACTCATGGCTTCCTCCTCTATTTTAAAAAGCACTTTTCTCCTCTGCTTCCATCATTGCATAATCTTCTCTGCCCCTAACTCCTCCTTCTCATGAGGAATTTGTGACTATCCTTGGCACACCAGATAATCCAGGATAATCTCATCAGAAACTCCGTAATCACATTGGCAAAGTCCCTTTTGCCGTGCAAGTTAACATTGTCCACAGGTGCCAGGGATTAGGACACGGATGTATTTGGGGGGCCGTTGTTCAGGGCACAACAGATAAGTGTTGTTTTTATTCCCATTTTACAGCTGGAAGACCCTGAGGCTTACCGAGGATAAATAACTTTCCTCGAGTTAGGCAGTTATCGGGAGGAATCATTCATTCTTTACCACTGTCTCTGGATCTGGGTTAGAAAGAATAGAAAGTAAATGGTATAACTGCATTCAAAATAAATTTTATATAGCGTTACCAGATTTTTTAGACCAAAAATATACTGAGCCCGTGGTCTGAATTATAAAATATAGTCCATTATAAGAAAAAGCAATGTTCTAAACATTTTTTTGAAGGATAACATTCTTTCATAGCTCTAGTAAATTCTTGGACTCTAATAGGCCACCGTCCAGAGTTAGTCATCCAGCTAGCTGCTGGGAGCCGATACTTTAATTTTCAAAGCTTAAGTCGGCCTCAGTACATTTCTGTCCATTGGCAGTGGGTGGCCACTCTATATGCAGAAGAAAGCTAGATTTCTCTAAAAATTTTCACAGCATTTCTTTTTAATTTTTGAAGTCAGCTATCACATTTTTCCTAAGGGCTTCTCTCAGTTGAATATCTCAAACTCAAGTTCCCTTAGCCATTCATGCAAAGTAGATTTTCGACATCCCAGGCTCTGCATTAACTTTCTCTAGAAGGTCTCTAGTTTGTCAAAAATTGTAGTGCCAAGAATTGAACGTAACACTGCAGGTATAGTTTAAGCAGTGCTGAATTCAGTGAGAGGTTCCTCACCCTTAATTAGAAAGTAAACATACCTATTTCACCTTGCCCTGTTGACATGGAATTAATGGGAAATTGGACAGGGTACCCCATACCCAATGGTAAGCTATAGCTTGACTGATAACCCACTTGAAGTGCAGAGAAAGATACAAATCCATCCTTTACCTGGGGTTGCCTGTCAGTGCCTCCAGGCCTGGATGGAGTCACAGGGCCTGCCTTCCTTGGTGTCTCTCTCATTTTTCTTCCTCTATTTTATTTATAAATTAATGTACATGTTATAAAATATAGCTTGTGAATTTATTCATTATGACTATGAAGCTTAATAATGAAACAAATCTCCCATGAACCCAATACTCTTTAGAGGCGATAGGACACGAATATTGGTACTATTAGGTGTGCAGTGTTCCTCCTGGATCCCATCTCCCACCCGCCTTTACCGAGATAACCACAACAGGGTGCTCCTACGGGTGCCAGACACAGGGAACATGGGAAATGGTGGCTAAATGTACATGTATTCACAAAATAGGCATTACAAAACATTTACAAAATGTTCTCTATGTGTGGGCCACCTCTTTGTAAAATTTTGTAATGAATATCATGTAAATAAAGGTACATTTAGCCACAATTTCCCATTTTCCTCATGTATGGTGACTTTTGGGACACCCTTATTATGAATTTTGCATTCATCATTTGGATGATCTTTTTAATTGTATTGTATGTGCGTGTTCTAAATACTCTAAATCTTCCCTAAATATTCCAAAATCTGGCTTGTCCACAGGCGTAAACGGTAGTGATATACCACATATACTTTTCTACTCCTTTTTTTTCCCATTGATACTGGTACTTATAGGATTTATCCATCCAGTATCTAAAGCTGGAATTTGTCCATTTACCCCTACTGTATAATATTCTGTTGTACAAATATACTACTTTGTTCTTCCATGTGTGAACTTTTGGGGTTATTTTCTCTTGGGGAAGTTTATTTCCAGTGTTTTTCCATTGCAAACAATGAGGCTATGAATCATCTTGGACATGTCTTTGGTGAGTAAGGGTTTTTCTATGAGTCCATTGCTGGATGGGGGTGATTCAAACTGACTTACTAGGTAATTCAAAGGTCCTATTCCAAGTGGTTGAACCAGTCAGCCCTCCTTCCAGCAGCAGCCCATTAGGATTCGTCCTTGTTAATATATGATAGTGTCAGAATCTTAAATTTCGTCCATCTAAAACATATCTTATTGTCATCTGAAAAAAGATTGTCTTGGTTTCTAATGAGGTTAAACATCTTTTCCTGTCTTTACTGATGCTCCCTTTTTGTGTGAAATGCTGTTCATGTCTTTGCCCAGGCCTCTCTTGATTCATAGTAGTTATAGACACATATGTGTGTGGAGAACACAAGAGGGAGCCATAAAGAAAGGGAGATACTAATCCTTTGTCATTTTTAGGTGTTGCCCAGTTCTCCCAATTTGTGGCTTGCTATTTTACTTTATGAACACATGTTCTTGGGTGGGGGGGCGCAACCTTTTACACTTTATTTTACCACCAATGGTTAGATCACACATTGACTATCTGTAGATTTTTTTAAGATGATAACAGGTACATAAGTAACCAATATATGGAGCTTGTTTGGTAAATTTTAATCCTCATTACATGTTCTGGACAAGTACATGAATATAGTATGGAGCATTATTTATTCCCTTACCCAGTGAGTTTGGTTGAGCCTGGTATCAGTGTACCTGTCTGGAGTTTTCATCTGCTTTATGGCAAATTTCTTTGAATGCCCACGGGACCCACTCCTAGAAGTCCATCCCACAGACCTTGTGAATGTTGGTGGTGTGTTCCTGGGTCACCACCTCATTGATAACAGAATGACCCCTCTTCTCACCACCCTTCTTTGCAGGAGCAATTCTTCTGGGCCTTAATTTTAAGGTAGTCTGATTTATCAATCACTTCTTTTATGGTTAGTAATTTTTTAATTTTTCATAAGAAATTCTCTCCTTTCTATTCTATATTTGCTTCTGTATCTTTTTTAAATTTTGTCTTTACATTGAAGTGTATATTTCATCTGGAATGGATTTCTCTGTTTTATGGCATGAGGTAGGGATCTGATTTCATTTCCCACATATAAATAACAAATGCCTTAGCATAAGTTATTGAGTAGACTATGATTGCCCCTTTGATGTTTAATGCCATGGCTCTTATAAATGAAGCATTCACACATGTGAGAAAACTTTTTGTCTTTCTATTCTATTTCATTGGATAATTTGTCTATTTCTATGTCAATACCTGTACGTGGTATACTTTTTCTCTTTCATTTTCCACTCTTCAGACTTCCTCCAGGGATCCTCAGTCTTTCATTTCACAGTTCACTAATGTCCCAGGTCATCAGATTAGTTTTAAACTTGATGATATCAACTATTCACAACCATTCAACTGTGATGATAATCTTACCTGTCTTCACACAGATCAATAAAGTTTTTGACAAGATAGAACTCAGTGGCCTATTTCTATACATCATTTTCTCAAGCAACATCAATCAATTAACAATTGTTCATCTACTCTTTCTTTGTCATTGGTCCCATATTCTACCATCTTACCCAAAGGTTATTTTGCAAGACTTTGTCAAGCTCCTTGCTGAAATAGGCATATGATGCCATTAGTATATTGCTGTACATATGTATACATGATATAACATGATGGTATATCATATGTTCAATATCACATATCATATATTTATTTATGTCTCCTCTCCAGCCCCATGCAACTTCTTATTGAATACCTCATTACTTTCCTTTAATAGTACTCATAAACCATGCATTTAAATATAATTTCCTTAATTGTGGGTTTTATGGGTACTTTATGTAATATTGATTTTCATAGCTACATTTCTCTTCCCCCTGCCCCAGCTCCCTCTTCTGATAATCAGAACAAAATGTATTCCTCAACTATCCCCCCTCCCCCCCCCGAAGGTTCATTTGTTGCTTATTGTCTTCTTAAGCACTAATGTGCCTGGGCCTAGAGACTTGGACACATTTAAGTGCTAGTCTATTTCAATCTTTTGCTTTTTCAGTTTATTACTAAAATTAAGCACTTATCTTTGACCTTCAGCTTGAAGGTCAGGTCGTTCTTCTCAATGAAAATTACAAAAGAAATGAGGAGAAGGTGTTGTTTTCCTTGTTCTTTGTCATACACTAACATTGTACCATCTGGCTGAAGTCGTGGATCTAGCTTTTGATGTTCTTTCCCTGAACATCACCAAAAATGCATTCTGGTAAGTTCAGCATTTTCTCTGCATGCTTTAGCTCATCCTTTGCTCCAGCTTTGTTGATGTTATTCCGACATCTGATCATGCCGCTGACAACCAAATTAGGCTAGGAAAGGTTTAGAAACTTTTCAAGTGTTTAAGCGAAGTTGAACCTTAAACATCAACATTGCTGCCAACACTGGCAATAATACTGTTAAGTGCTTATGCCCCAAAGACTGAGTGAGAGGAGACAGGTATGAACTTTGTATATGATGTTGCTATCATACTGCAAAGAACATTCTTGATCTAGTCTCTGAGGGATGTCTCTGAAACAGCATCTGTGCCTGATAATAGCAACACTCTCTACTGTGTTTATCTTCATACATGTACCCAATGCCAGGTACTTAGTAGGTACTCAATAAAATTATGTTTATTGACAGAATGAAAGCAATGCATATAAAGGGAAAAGACAAAAAAAGATTAATTCCTTCCAGTCACATGAAACGTAAGCTGAGTCTATGGATTTAATTTTTCATATTATCTTTGGACTGATTTGACATTTTTTGCTTTAAGAGTCTCAGCACTTTGATCCACAGAAAACCATTAGTGGTGAAAAATGGAATATGTTTCTTAGAAAACCCATCACGTCAACAGACTAGAGACACATAAACTGGAGCAACTATGCAAACCTTCCTTGCTTGAACTAAAAGGAAAGGAAGGAATTAATGGAAATTTTCGAATCTAAGTCTCTGATATTTTTGAGGAAAATTTCTGGGAGTGAGTCAAGAAGGAAGAAGGTTAGCCAAATCTTCTTGGGTTAGATAGAGCTCTTGTAATACTTATGATTCAAGTTCAAGTATCCCAGAAAAAAAGTCTAATGTTTTGTTTTGCATATTAGTAATTAAAACTGTCTTAATAATTAATACTCTCTAGTAGTTTTCAGGAAAGTTAAAATAGTAGTCAATATATGATATAGTTTAGGATGTCACCAAAATTAAGTTGTTTAATAACTCTCTCTCTCTCAATAACTCTGACAATATTTGTGTTGCCTGAAATAATCCCTAATCTCTAAATTTGTCAAGGTCTTTTGAAGTTAGGTATACAGAAATGATAGATTAGTAATCAATTTCCTGCTTATTTGTGGTGACCTCTATATCTCACTATTCACATGTACTAAACATCCATTCAAATTAAGACCCCTTTTTTGGTTATAAAAGCACACAACGATATGAATTCTATTAACCAGTTACTAGCTGAAAGGGAGAGATTTACCTCAGTCACACATCCAACTTCAGTGCAGGGTTTGCTATTTTTAATCACAGAACTTAGAAGCTTAATTCAGTTAAAAAGGGAGGAAGTTGTCAAGGGAGGGTTGCTAAAAGTTCATGCTAAATTTGCTTAGAACCAGATTGTGTTCATTAATATTTATACATCTATGGTAGGGAAGGGGCGATTATGCTTCTTTAAAAACACTGGGTATTCATTTTCCATGTATGGCACAGCCTTCTGATTAGGGAAGGTGGGTTTTCATTGTACAATCAATGGAGATACAGATGGAAACCATCTGGCGCCTCATCCCCTCTTTGTCAAAAACCTTGTCTTGTCTCTCACATGTCAATGATGAATGGAAGGATTTCAAACTCTGGCTGAACAATGCAGTTTGAATCCCTCAGCTAGCCAAGGGGTTTTTGGCAAGCACTGATGAGCTTAATATTTTAAAGAAACCAGCAATCATTTTAATTCATTAGTTGAGGCCTGTTGTTCTAGACAGTGTTTTTGATTTGTATTTTGGGCACTGGCTTTGTTTTTGATTCACAAGCATATTCCATATGGGTATATTTTCTTTTACACAGTATAAATCATGGGGACAAAAGTGGGAGTTTTATCTGATAAAATGACCAAAGTGCCGAGAGATTCTTTTAATCATCTTTTGTATTATGATTCATATGAAGAGTTCAGACCAAAAATTTTCTTGTTAGCTGATATAGAGTATGAATCAGAGGACACAGAATTTAGTTAACCCAACTCCAGATAATGAATCTGGAAATCAGTTCAGTCATCTGCTTTGTGAGAGGAACCTTAGCACACATCTGTCTTAGAGAACCTCGGTTACAATACTTTCATGGTTTGTCAGCTGCAGGTGGGTTTCCAGGATGGAAGCAAAGTGATCTATTCCCACGGTTAGCTTTGCAGTCAGTATTGAGTTAACAAAAAAAAAATAGATGTAGAATGAGGTGAATCACCAAAAAAAGAGGTTGATGCCAGAGCCTTATTCAGAAACTCACTTCCACAGTACACCTTGGGATTGGGAGAGATTCAGCCCAATTTTGTACAACTACCAAGACTGTGGTGTCCTCTGTCGGCAATGCTGACATTTGTGGGGAGCTGTAGTTAATAAAGGACATGCTATGCAAACTATTTAATTATTGTGATTAGTGTGTTAATACTGCTTATTACCAGCCAGCTACTGCTCTGAAATGCCAGATAGATGATAGGTATAGCATATGTACACCAGGTATATCTACATGTGTATCTGTATTTTACCCATCTGTATATCTGTCTTTACTTATTTAATCTCTAAGGCCACCCTAATAGGTAAATTTTATTACTACCCTCATTTTACAGATAAGGAAACTAAGGACTAGTGGGGATTAAGAACTTGCCCAAGTCACACAGCTATTAAATGGTAGAGTGGGAATTCAAATCCAGATATGTTCTGAAATCTATGTGCTTACTATTTTGCGCATTGCCTCTTACAATAAGCATAGAGGTAGAGGTTGCATTTGTTATTTCCTTTTTAAAGACAAGGAAACTAAAGCACTGATGATTTAAATTATTTGCCTCAGTCTAGGGTGTTCAAGTCCTAGCTTGTGGAGCCAAGACTCAGGCTTTCTCAATCCCATTCTCTCTGCACAGTGGAAAAATTCAGAATAATCACCCTGAGCCACTAATCGTCAGAGAAGGGCTTAAATTTTGTTCAATGTAGTTTCATTCCTAGGCAAGAAAAATAATACTGATCCTCTCACGAATTACAGTAGTGCAGACCAGCCAAACTATTTCTAATTTTTTTTTTTTTGAGACAGGGTCTCACTGTGCCACCCAGGCTGGAGTACAGTGGCATGATCATAGCCCACTGCAGTCTCTGACTGCTCAACTCAAGTGGTCCTCTTGCCTCAGCTTCCCAAGTAGCTAGGCATACATGCCTGGCTAACTTTTTATTTTTTATAAAGGTGGTGGGTTCTTGCTATGTTGCTCAGGCTGGTCTCAAACTCCTGGTTTCCGTAATCCCCCAGTCCTCACCTCAGCTTCCCTAACTGCTAGGGTTACAGGTGTGAGCCACTGTGCTTAGCCAGTAGTTTTTATTAACAAAGAAATGGAAATTAACTAATTCTGATGTTACTCAATGGCATTTTTTACCATACTTTCCTTGCTTCCAAATGTTGATGATAGTAACCCTGAATATGTAAGAAGAATTTACAATGTAATGGGATAAAAAGGTGAATACTTTAAAAGAAATGGACAAGAATGAAAAAGAAATACAAATGGGCTATAAGCAAAAATACAATGACGAAAAGATTTAACCTCATTAAATAAAAACAATATGAACTCATTTGGGTACTAAATCGCCAAAGAATAAACAAAATGACAATATATAGCATTAACTATGGTCCAAAGAATTGGTATCCCCATCCATCTCTAAGGGTGCAGTAGTTTTAAAGGAAAATTTGTCCATGTATATCAATTGCCTTAAAAAAAAAAGGCTATACAGTTTGATTCAGCGATACTATGTCTGGGGACGGATCCCAAGCATGCCATCATAGATGTAAACAAAGATTTTTTTAAATAATTAATGAAAACATTATAAAAGCAAAAGTTTTAACCTGCTCAAGTTTTGATTAAATAATTTGTGGCATAAGCATACAATGGACTTTGAGGCAGTTTTGAAAATACGATGTGTAAAAATATTTTCTGAAATAGTAGGATTTATTAATAAAAGATATGGTAAGTGAAAAGGCAGGGCAAAACGATGAGACAACTGTATGCACATTTCATTCCCTTCTTGCCAAAACAAATTTACATCCAAATATTAATAATGTTATCAAAGTAGCAGTTATTTTTATTCTTTGTGCTTTTTGTATTATAAAATGATGAAAATGAATTCAATGTCAGAAATAAAAATAATTTTTTGAAATTTTGCCACTGACTTTTATAGTCCTGCTACATATAAAAAAGCAAGATACGTAGACAAGAACAAAGAATTCTAGATTTGTGGAAGTTTAATTAGATATCGAGGAATAATGAAAAGACAAAAAGTCAGCCCTTTAAATTCTTCCCGTGTGGCACAGTAGTTCTCAAACTGTGGCCAGAACCAGCTGTGGCAGGCACAGTCAAGGCATCCCCCTAGATGCCTTGATTCAGAAGGTCTTAGTGGACCCAGAGAATTTTCATTTACGATAAGTTCCCCAGGCTATGGTCAATGCTGCTTTTTAAGGAACCCCACTTTAAAAACCACTGCTGCAGAGCCTTAGGTTGGCTTTAAAGAGGGCTTGAGGTTCAAACCTAGTGATGCTTCCAATGCTCACACTCTTTCGACCATGTTTTTCAGTCTTAGCTGGACATTAGAACATCCTAGGGAGCACTTAAAATTTTAAAACCCCTGTTACGTGGTGCCTACCCTAGTACAACAAAGTGAAGCTCTGGGGGCAGGGAAGTGGGAGGAACGGAAGGGTGCCAAGTGCCTCTAGAGGTCAAGCGAGATTAAGCACCAGTGTTCACCACCACACTTTCAAGCCATCGTTTTAATATGAATTTCAGAAATGAAAAAACTGTATCAATTTCAGAAATCAAAAAGCTGAAGCCTTGTGTCTTAAATTAACCGAACTATAAATACTTTGAAGATTCTTAGTAACCAAGCAGGTAGTTTTAGTAAAATGATTCTCCACTGACACACTTAATGTGTCCCTGGAAAGCACTTTTGTACAATGTCTTTAGTTAAATAGCATGTCTTCTGCTGGGTTGGAGCCGAGGATTTTCTCCTGAGAACCTTTTGTAGTGAAGTAAGTAAAAGCTTTCGGGAGATCATATACATACCTTAGTCATTTTATCTAAAATGAAATCAAATTCAGTAGATTGCCATAAAAAGCATTGAATAACATTATTACCTATAATCATGTTAGGTACAATACACCAGATACAGGACCTAGAAAACTGGAGAGCACTATTATTCTCTTTCTTAGAATTGCTCAGTATGGACCTGGTGTTCGTGTTTGCTTCACATACAAAGCTTTACCCTGACGCATAAATCAACATTCATAGCTAATGTCATGTGTAGGTCACGAGTGAGGACAGACGTGCACTGGATAGGTTGCCAGCCTCTGAACAAGTTGTGTTCCCAATGTCATTGCAAGTTAGTTCTCAGGAATGCAGAATTCACTTGCCTGTGGAGATAAGAGCTGTGTATTCCACTAAATCTCAATGTGAGAGCCAGGGGAAATTGATAGCAGAGTGGGGTTTTCTCATCTATCCTCCCTTTCTTTACCTCACAACTGTTTTCTGTTCTCCTGTAGATCACCCCTTCCTAGCTATTTCAGTTATTTATTGTCATATAACAAACCACCCCAAACTTAGTGGCTTCAAATAGCAATGATTTACTATTTCCCACAGTCGTGTGGGTCAGGACTTCAGGTCAGGTTGGCTGGGCAGCTTTTTCATCTTTTGGCAATATTTAGAGGTCCCTCACTCAGCCTTACTCAGCTGGTGGCTGGGCTGGAATAGAAGCCTGAGAAGGATTTGCTCGGTTAGCTGGTGACCTGATGCTTCTCAGGTGGTCTTGCCACATTGCTAATTTGGGCTTCCTCACAGGTTGGTAGTTTTAGGATAGTCAACCTTCTTACGTGGAAGCAGGAACTTCCAGTCCTTTCTCAAGCCTGGGGATAAGAAGTCCAAGGATCCAGAATATCATTTCCTCCATACTCTGTCGGCCAAAGCTGCAGAGCTACCCTAAATTTGAAAGGGAGGAGAAATGGACCCCCCTCTTCAAGGAGGGTGATGACATGTGCCTATAGGAAAGAAAAATTGATGGTGGCCGTCCCTGAGCACTGTCTTCTCTGTCACCCTTCATTGCTGCATTCTGGAGGAGGTTGAGATGTAAGGCTGGAGCTCTTCAAAGTATGACTCATCAGTATGGTCATGTCTCCAAAAATAAGTTCCGTGGGGGCCAGAGAGGTGCAAGTCTTTCAGCAATTGCTGGAAGAATGGTGAATTCATGCACATCTCTCGGCTTCCGTTTCATCATGGAGAAGTCAGAAATCTAAGCTTCATCTGGAGAGGAAATTGAGGAGAGTGGATGAATCAGGATTAGATTCAGCTGGGAGTATCAGAAACCCAAAATAAAAGGAAGCAGAAAGTTTGTTTTCCTCGCGTAAGGTCCAGAGACAGGCAGTGCAGGGCTGGTGTGGCTTCTTCACTCACCCCCATCTCCAAAACAGGATTGGAAAAAGACAACTCTGCTATAATCATTGGACAGATAAAATACATATCTTATCTCAAGTTCAGATGATCACAATTCCTCACTAATGGGTCTTTTACTCTGGGCAATTATCTATAACACCAAGTTTCCTGACCGTGTAATTTTTATAGACATGATAGCATAGCATACAGACTTTGTGAGCAATACACACAGAGGGAATTTCAAGCTTTAAAATCTTTCCCAAGCTCTTCACAGCTGCTGAAATGTAAAAGAAGTTATTTACTACTTTGTCTCATTTCTTTTTTTTTCTTTTTTTTTTTTTTTTTTGCAGTTTTTGGCTGGGGCTGGGTTTGAACCCGCCGCCTCTGGTATATGGGGCCGGCGCCCTATTCCTTTGAACCAAAGGTGCCACCCCTCATTTCTTTTTTTTTTTTTTTCTGAAAACTACATGAACTTATTTGTATAGTTGTTGTTGGTTGAAGCAGTAACCAACAATGCTAGTGTTCCAAATGTCATTGTAAGTTAATTCTCGGGAATGCAGGGATTCTCTCATTGCATTGAGATTTTAGTGGAATACACAACTCTTATTTCCATAGGCAATCTTTGTCCATAATCAGGAATGGACGAGGCAGACACCTAAATGTTACTTTATTGATGTTGATGAAGCATAATGAGCACTGCACTAGGAATCACATAAGCCTGAGTCCTGGACCTTCACCTGTAACATGGAGATGATATACTCTGCAGATAGGGTACTTTTAGGGAAGGGGGGCATATGAAATAATGATGCAAAAGTATTAGAAAACAAATCTCCTCTGGAAGTTTCAGATACTTTCATCCACTTTACTAATAGCATCATTACTATTTTCTGTTGTAACCAAGACAATCCATTGTGCTTAGTTCTGAATTGTTCATGAAAATAATTAAGAATGCAGATTCTGCCCCTGTTAAAACTTTCTCTCTAGGCATGGGGCCTCAGCAGAACCCTGAGTGACACTTTCTGGGGAAACTCTCAAAAATACGACCATATTAGATCAGTAAAGCCTGAAAATGTGGGAGGTATGTGAGGAAAAGAGAGTCATAACAGCCAACACTTGGGTCCTTAGTGGGGGGCCCTGGGTTAGTTCTTTTTTCTTGTCTAATTGTTCTCTTTCTCTTTTCTTTTTAAGAGATGAGGTCTCACTCTGTCACCCATGCTAGAATGGAGTAGCTCAACCGTAGTCACTGTGGCATCTCACTCCTGAGTTTGAACAATCCTCCTGCCTCAGCCTCCTGAGTAGATAGGACTATAGGCACACACCATTATACCTGGCAAATTTTTATGTTTTTGGTTTCCTTGTACAGATAGGGTCCTGCTATATTGCCCAGGCTTGCCTAGAACTTTTGGCCTCAAGTGATCTTACTGCCTCAGACTTTCAGATTGCTGAGATTACAGGCATGAGCCACTGTGTCCAGCCGCTAGTCTCTTTAAACCTGCCCAAGAGTCCTTAGAGAAAAGTGTTGTTATTAGACCAATTTACAGGAGAAGAAACAAGCCTTAGAGAGATTTTTGACTTGTAGAAGGTTCATCGAGAACTGTAGGCAGTAGAGCAGAGATTTGAATCCAACAAAATTCTGATCCTGTGTTACTTCAAATGCTCACCATGGACTTCAGCACCAGCCCAACCAGGACACAGAAAAGATTAGGGGATATTTGTTCCAGAGATAGTTTCATCGCCAGAGCTCATGATATTGGCATATGACCAGTTTCACTCAGAAGGGCTTCATGCACAGTGGACTGCTCTGCTGGTACATCTTTAAATTCTTCTTCTTTTTATTTTTTTTTTTTTTAGAGACAGTCTCACTTTATCACCCTCGGTAGAGTGTTGTGGCATCACAGCTCACAGCAACCTCCAACTCCTGGGCTTAGGTGATTCTCTTGCCTTAGCCTCCCAAGTGGCTGGGACCACAGGCACCTGCCACAATGCCCGGCTATTTTTTTGTTGCAGTTTGGCCGGGGCCGAGTTCAAACCCACCACCCTCGGTATATAAGGCCAGTGCCCTGCTCACTGAGCCATAGGAGCTGCCCTATCTTTAAATTCTTAATTTTGGGGGGACAAATGGCTGGTATTTCCACCCACTGGGCCTAACAAATTATGTCACTAGTCCTGCAAGACACTCAGGTAACAGGTAAAGCAAAGAGATGGGGCGAGGGAGCTAACACTGGCTGAGCACTTATGACCTGCCAGACATATGTTTGTGTCCTTTTTATACCTATTAACTAATTCCACCTCTAGAAAAACTCCATGAAGTAAATAAATACATCACTTTACGGATAAAGGAACAGATTCTCAGAGAGGTTAAGTAACTTCCTTGAGGTTACACAGCTGGGAAGAGGTGGAGCTGGGATTCAAAGCCAGATATGTCTGACTTGAGGGCTTCTATTTTGTTAACCTCCAGGCTACTCCATTTTAAGAAAATAAATACCTACTCCTCATGTGGGTATTATAATGAGGTGATTTTCCACCACTGCAGAAATATATTAAATATTATTGAAGGTATGTGGCTTACAAAAATGTAGAGTAGCTCTCTGTAAAACTTATTTCTGGTTGAGATAGAACTAATGAAAGATTCTCAAAGACAGAAGCCGGGATATGTAAATGTAATCAAGTTACAATATCAGCACTACTAAGGACTATGTGGTATTATTTTTATAAGATGAATATTGAATGAATTCAGTGGGCACCAAGGTTCTTAGATCTTTGCATAGCAGTACACCAGGCATTTAGAAAACTGAATTCTGCTGTTCACTTTAAATAACCTTGAGTAAGTCATTTGGCTTCTCAGAGTCTCAACTAGGAATTGAAAGAGGAGCCATAGTAAAGTTTTCATCATAATTAGAACTCTAAATAGAATTATTTTTTATGTCCATGGCAGGAAGGCAGGAAGTTTTTCCATTTCTAGAGAAGTCCTTAATTAAGAGGGAGAAGAGAAATGAAACAAGAGGGCAGATCTTCTATCCTAGTACATGGGAGGAGCTTTGCTGGGCATCCAGCTATCTGCTTCCAGTAGCCAAAGTTGCTGGTCTGGGGTAACAACGAGCCTGCCACTAACCTGGGACAAGTGGTATAGGTTACTTGTTGTAGGAAGGGGGGGTGCTCTAAATTCATCCAATATTCCTAATCTCTGTCTATAATTATTTAAATCTTTTGCTTTCTTTCTATTTCATTGCCTGAAGGGCAAGGACCCAGTGGCCATGTCTTAGCTGTTGCTCTAAGATTGATTGGGAGTGGTTTCATGGCCATGGGCTCAGGCTCAGCTTACAAGAAAGCCATGATTGATAAATGATGTCTGTCACTGGCACTGCTCATACGGAGGCTGATAGATGTGGTTCATATCTCATCTGTTAGATATTTGCCATCCCTAGATTAAGGTAGACTTTCAAGAAAGATTTGTTGGATGACTGAACAGCCATTACTGTCAGTGTTAAATTTGTTGTACCCATGAGGAAAAATGTTGCCCCAGAATTTGGCTAAGAACTTTCTAGAGAACTTAGGACATTGCCTTATATAAGTGAGAAACATAAAACTTCTATTGATTTCTGAATATTTGCATCAGAATCACTTAGTCAACTTGTTTAAAGTACACATTCCCGGGTCCCATTCTACTTATTTATAATCTTTGAAGGGTGAAACCCAGGAATCTGCATTGTCTTAATGTCCTCAGTGGTCTGTGTATATGTGTATACATTTATGTGGGTGTGTGTTGAAATGGGAAAACCATTGCTTTATAAGACTGGGTAAGAAATATTATTTTTTTAATTGGTAGTATTTTCATTTACCCTATCATAATCTCAACTAAGCATGGACACCACTCTTCAAATGATGCTAGAATTAAGCAGAGGGTCATAAAATACAAAGGGTTTGATTAAATTAATTCTTCACGTTAAGCAAAGAATCTGTATTTACAAAATTTAAGGGCAGAAAAAACGTCTTCTGTAAAAGTCATCCTGCTTACTCAACTGGGTAATACCAGGTGAAGTCACAGAAGTACGGTCTTTTTTTCACCTTGTACTCTTGATGTGTGAGTATATGTGTGTAGGTGTGTGTGTACATAAATGGGCAAACCATGAAAGGCGCACAGGGTTGCAGAAGACTGATAGCTGAAAGGCAGACTTGACTTTAAGCAATGGCCAACTTCTGGGAGATAATTAAACAGCACTAAGTTGATGTAGGAGGAGCAGGGAAGGAAAGAAGAAAAGGACATATTTAGAATGCTTATAAGAAAAGGCATTTGCAGCTTAAACAAATAGTCACATGAGAGCAGGACAGCATTATTGAAAGGACATGGACTGTGGGCTAGGCAACCTGAATTTGAATGTGACTCTACCCCTTAACTAGTCCTCTGATTATAGGCATGTTACTTAAATCCTCTAGATCAGTGGTTCTCAACCTTTCTAATGCCGCGACCCTTTCATATAGTTCCTCATATTGTGGTGACCCCCAGCCATAAAATTATTTTCATTGCTACTTCTTAACTATAATTTTGCTACTGTTATGAATTATAATGTAAATATCTGATATGCAGGATGTGTTTAGGTGACCCCTGTGAAAGGTCATTCCACCCCCGAAGGGGTCATGACACACAGGTTGAGAACCGCTGCTCTAGATCCTTGTTTCCTCATTTGTGAAAGTGGATAATTAGAGAACCAACTCAAACCAATGGTGCAAAGGGCTTTGAGAGTTAATGAGAAAAACATAAAGTGCTGACATGCAATACGCTCTCAATTCCTGACTTTCCCATTTGCAGTACAGCTGATCAATATTGTTATTCTAATGTGGAATCATTTTCCTGGGACAGCGTGTGTGAAGTTCACCAAAGCTCAATTGCTTGTACTCCAAGAGTACAGGAAGGTTCAATAGCCAGCATCACTGGCCTCTAGAATTAACTTCAAGTCCAAAGATCTTCCCTACAGAGGAGCCATTTTTATTTTCTTGCCCTGAAGTTGAATGATCTCAAAGTATACCTTAATTAATCAGTTAATTGAGTCAATAAAAATATTTTGAGCTTGAGACTATCCCTTCTGTGTCAAGTCATGGTCCTTGCTCTCTGGTGTCTCATAAGTTTGTGGGCAAGAACTAAACACCATGGGAACATAAAGAAAAGGCCCACTAACTTCAATAGTTGTCTGCAGAAACAAGGTGTGAGAGGGAGCCTTATTGAAGAAAAGATACTTGACTTTGGTTTCAAAGGATGAATGAGAGTTTTCCAGACAAATTCTAGGTAGGCAAAAGAAAGAGTGGTTTCACTTGGTAGAGTATAAACGGCTAAAGATAAGTAAGAGCAAGTAGGTGAATTAATCCCCTTCTCTGGTGTGCATCCACATATGCAGGCAATGGGCAGTATGGTCTTTGGTGAGTTTGTCAGCTAGAACTTCAGAGTGTTCATTAAATTATAGCTAGCAGACCCATGCAGGGGTGAGGACAGATTTGCTTCAGAGGGGGAAATGGCTCAATCCCTGGTGACATACCTTGCAAACCCAACCCAATACAGTGAGGGGAAGCCTTTTCGTAAGCTGCTTATCTTCAATGACATTTTACAATCAAGTCAAAGATTCAAGTACTGTTGAATCAGAAGGCAGATAGGAACAATGCATTGTGGCATTAACATTCTGTCCTTTCTTATGTATTTTGCATTAGTGTGTTCTTTCAAGCCTACCTGTGTGAACACACAGTGATGTAATTAGTGAATTCCTCTAAAACAGCTGCACAAAATATGTTTTATTAATAGACCACTTCAATTTGAGGGGGACACTCAACTAGATAAGTCAATCATAACATTGTGTTGTGTGTGTGTGTGCTTGGTTTAAAATATTTGTTGACTCAGTGGAGGATAAATATACATCAACAAGGTTGGACATGGTGGTTCATGCCTGTAATCATAGCACTGTAGGTGGCCAAGCTGGGATAATGCTTTTAAGGCCAGGACTTCATGGCCAGTTTGAGCAAGAGTGAGACCGTATCTCTATAAAAAGTTAGTGAGCATAGTGGCGTGCTCCTGTTGTCCCAGCTACTAGGGCAGCTATGGCGGAGGATTTCTTGAACTCAGGAGTTTGAGGTTGCTATGTGCTATCATGATACCATCGCACTCTAGCCTGGGAAATAGGGTAAGACACTGTCTCAAAAAATACATATGTAGTTGTATAAATTAAAATAGATTGAAGAGATGCCCTTTGAGTTTGTGAAACTAGTTTTCCTTTCTGACACACAAAAAAAATCTGCTTGCTTATTTTAAAGAATTATCGGTCAACTGGAGTCTAATGTTCAAAAACATTAAATTCCAGAGCAAAGTCATGGTCAATGTGTACATCTTCATAGAAATAAACTGTAGCTAGTACAGTGAGTCTCAAACTTCAGCCTGTTTTTGTAGTGGAGAGATTTTTAGAATGCAGATTCCTGGACTCACCTACGAAGATTGATTCTGTAGGTCTGGAGTGGAGCCTAAAAAGCTGCATTTTTGACAACTCCATGTCATTCTGATCCAAGTGATTCAAGTATCAGAACTTGAGAAAACGCCCTTTTATCCCTTCCAGCTTGAATGGTTCACTGCTGGATCAGATGAGGTTAATAGGTTACTTAGTGAATACAGAATCTGGGCAGAGGAATAGACTGTTTTAAAGGGAAAATCCCATATGAACGGAAAGAATCACTCATTCACCAACTGGATTAGTCTTTTATAAACAGAGCACTTTATACATTGGACAGGCTCCAAATAAGACTAACAGATTCTTGTCCTTGCCCCCGCACTTTAATCCTTTTTACTATTCATTAGCACTTTATCCTACAAGCACAGTTCCTGACAGGCTGCTCCCAGTGAAATTTGGGAGTCACTTGGCATCCTTGAGGATGTCTTCATCTCATCAGCAACCCATCTACGCGTATTGCTCTATGGAAGGCTTCTACTGGCTAACTTTATTCTACTTTGTGTGCCTTCCTACAAATGGACACTGGCTTCTCTAGATCCAAGTATCTTCTCTTCTAAACTTACATTCCTGTTTCCTTTGTTTTACCTACTTCTTACAGGTCCTTGACTCCATATGAAAGCACTTAGAGAGGAAAAATTAATAAAAACTATGTTTATAAAAGGCATTATTATTTACATACTTTTTGTGTGCTTCAACATCATGTTAGGACCTAGAATTTCACAAAATTACAGGTAAAATATTCACTCTTGAATATACAGCATAATTAGATTATATAATAATTTTTCTGGAACAGTTTGGATTTCAAATATCCCATTCCATCAGCACCATAAATATATGTTTATACTTGTTGGAACACAAATCTAGATTATTGGTTCAGAAACTAGAGCTTTAAGTATTAACTGGTTGTTGTACACAATCCAGTGAAGCTCACTTAATGGGAAGGATCATGTTAAAAATCCATCTACCCATTCAGCACTTTTTTCACAGCTAAAAGATACAAGTTACTTGACTAGGTTTGGACTTTATAATTCTACTTTCATTGGTCTGAAATTCTGGAATCCCTTAATTTGAAATAAATCTTTATTTTATGGTTCTATGAGTATGCAGTTTCTCAATACGTGGTAATCTGGATCTCTTGAAATTTTTTTTTTTTCCTCTCTCTCAACTACATGTGCTATTGAATTCATCAGAAATCGTTCCAAAAACAGTTCTCTGACAAAATAGTTTCTGTGGTGTTAGGAACTGGGCCGTTTCCTTTGAGAGAAAAACAAATGCTTATCCAAAATTGAGCAGTTAACTGGATTAGAGAGCACTAAATTAACTTTAGAATCAAGTCTTCGAAATGAAAAGGGTTCCCCTATGAGATTCTTGTCTGACAAGAACTGTGAAGGGTCCGAGATTTGTATCCAGTTTGCAAGCTGGCAGATTAGCCTGCCACTGTTTCATGAATGACAGCATAAAAACATTATATTCTTGGGTTTTATGAAAGAGAGCTTATTACCCACAGCAGTAGCAGTAGTCAGGGCATCAGCATTTTCTTATGCCTAGTCCCTGAGTCCTACCTCCTACAGGCCAATGCGAGGAAGTCCAGGGGACACCTGTACAGTACGCAGCAAGTTGCATTACTAAAAGGGACCTGGAGTTTATGGAACCCACATCTTTTATAGTGGGCTATAGGGAGAGATTGTCTCTATACTCAAATCTGTTCATTATGCAAACATTTTTGGAAAACTGGTTTGGAACAAAGACAGTACCTCTACTCACCAGATGTGCATAAATTTGAAAAAACCATGGAAACTTGTCCCCCAGGAAGGTGACAGAAAATACTGTGTTCTTGAACTCATTTATTTGAGCCTCTTAGGGATGGATTCCAGGAATGCCATGTCATTTTAGACATGATCATTGGCTAACAATTTTCTAGAAAATCATTTTGTCTACCAAAATGGATACTATTTATGAAGATTATTATTAATAAAATGTTCATGGGAATCTTTGTTTTTATTTCTTCCTAATATAATGCATCTGTACCCAGAATACAGCTTAAGGGATATTCTTTTTTTTTGAGACAGAGCCTCAAGCTATCCCCCTGGGTAGAGTGCCATGGCATCACAGCTCATAGCAACCTCCAACTCCTGGGTGCAAGCGAGTCTCCTGCCTCCGCCTCCCAAGTAGCTGGGACCACAGGCGCCCGCCACAACCATTTTTTGGTTGCAGCCATCGTTGTTGTTTGGCGGGCCCGGGCTGGGGATTTGAACTTGCCACCTTAGGTGTATGTGGCTGGCACCTTAGCCCATCCATTGAGCCATAGGCACCGAGCCACATTTGACCTTTTTAGTGGCATTCTCTCTCTCCCAGTACAGAAAAATAATTTTCCTCTTCCTCTTCCTTTATCTGATGTATTTACAAATGTATTACATTTTTAGTAGGCCAGGTATTGGAGACACGAAGATGAATAAGATACAGTCTGTCCTTCAGGATCTTTTGCATAAATTTCTACAGACTTAAATTTGGAATTCTTGATTTAAAAATTGGGGGGGCGGGGCGCAGTGGCTCATAAATGTAATCCCAGCACTCTGGGAGGCTGAGGCGGGTGGATTGCCTGAACTTACAGGTTTAAGACCAGCCTGAGCCAGAGCAAGACCCCGTCTCTAAAAATAGCCGGGCCTTCTGGCGGGTGTCTGTAGTCCCAAGCTACTCCAGAGGCTGAGACAAGAGAATGGCTTAAGCCGTCCCAGGACTTTGAGGTTGCTGTGAGCTGTGAGGCCACAGCACTCTACCAGGGGCAACAAAGCCAGACTCTGTCTCAAAATAAAAAAAATTTGTTTTTTTTTGGCTCGGCGCCTGTGGCTCAATCGGCGAAGGCGCCAGCCACGTACACCTAAGGTGGTGGGTTTGAATCCCCAGCCCAGGCCCGCCAAACAACAACGATGGCTGCAGCCAAAAAATGGCCGGACGTTGTGGTGGGCGCCTGTGGTCCCAGCTACTTGGGAGGCGGAGGCAGGAGACTCGCTTGAGCCCAGGAGTTGGAGGTTGCTATGAGCTGTGATGCCATGGCACTCTACCCAGGGGGATAGCTTGAGGCTC